>JASAMW010002226.1:0-37834 GCA_030247985.1 Epsilonema sp. ZAB3_2 | reverse complement strand
CGAGTCATTACAGTAGTTTACACAATACTAGCCAGAGGCGTGCTACTTCTTGCCTCATATTGTTGTCACGTTTGCAGTTTCTGGACAACTACGCCAGTCGTGAGTGTCCAGCTGGCAGCCGAGGAGCCTTACTCAACTGTGCCACGTCCGGAGCCGATCACACCAACTGCTGCATCAAGTTGGGCATCGACAGCTACGCCAATGGCAGATGCATGCCCTATTGCGATCCCACTTGAGAAAAACCAAAAGCTCTTGCCCTACATGGTGCCATGCCTCAGAATTCTTGACCAGCTGAAGTTTTGCTAGATAAAATACATGTTCGATAATCAATAAATTGCTTGTTTCACGACTTGAGCCAATCAGCCAACACGGTACTGCACAGTACACTGACGTTAGCGCTTATATTTTCACGTGTACGGTGTATACGTATGTTCGATCAACTCCAATGCTAGCTACATAATGCCAATTCGAAACGCCATGCTCCGAAAACTCCAGATCGAAAACTATGGACCTCTCGGATAAAATATGATAGTGAATTGCATGATGTCTGTCGAACTCCTGTCTGCGCGCTTTTGTGTTCAATGTTTGCATTTCCTTTCATTTCCTCTGTCCTGTGCGGTGGATGCAGATGGCTCGCAATAAAAATTCCACGGAAGGTTCGCTATATTCATACCAAAGGGCGACATCTCGAGTTGGAAGCTTCGAATTTAGCATCGAATTTCCGTGGAATGCTGGAAACAAGGTGTCAGAAACATCAGCATATGTACTACTGTACTGTTCACTGTAGCATATTATTTGTAATTTTATGGTCAATGAAGCTGAAGCTGTTATGGAACGAAATGTAACGAAAGAGTTTTCTGCTCCACCTGCAAATGCCAATGCATACCTACCGTATTTTTGGGTGTATATCCCCCCATCGTATATCCCCCCCAGCGTATAGACCCTCGATTGGCAAAACATAAATTTTGCCCAGTGTATATCCCCCCGCTGTATAACCCCCCATGTACTGGAAGGTACCTAGCATACCTATGTAAGCTGGTCATAAGCTAACTATAGCTACTCCTACACCAAGCTATTATGCCTATAAGCTTAGCTGAGCATGTCCTGTACTAGACCAACCCTCTTGTGACCGCGATTAGCCCCTAAAACACATACTTTGGACCTCAAAAACATGCCTCTCCACACCTCTCAAAAACATAAATTTTGCCCAGTGTATATCCCCCCCCCCTATTGTATATCCCCCCCCCCCCAGTGCGTATAGACCCCCATCAGACCTCTCATTTTTGTATAGCCCCATGGGGCTATACACCCAAAAAATACGGTATTGGAACTGACTAACCGGTTGGAAAGTGGCGCTGTGCAGTGTATCAGCACGTCAGCAAAATAAAATAATGCAATTGCTTGCAGCAGATGGATCAATCAAACAATGGGAATACCTCTGCCAACAAGCTGAATGAAACTGCCAATACATACATACATACATAGTGCTTGGTTACATTGCAGCTTAACATGAACAATATAGCATCCCGGACGCAGTCATTACCAGGTGTGCTCTATTGTCCCGCTTCCAATTATCCTACAAGTCAATATATACATTCTTTCCTTTTCGACGCACCTAGCTTAAAAATACGTGTGACATTCAGGTGAGAAGCTCCAGACGGAAGTTAAAAGCTCATGGATAACTGCGCACGTGCAAGCTGTGCGCTGCGTCATTTCCATGGGCAAACTGCGCGCTTAAATACGATCCTTTGGCTCACCCCGTCAATTCTTGTCACCTTGTCTGTTTATCCCATGTTGAAGACAGTGCTGATATCAATTTCATCGGCATCAGTTCCAGGTTCAATCTTTGGAGCCGGAACTGGTGACGGCACAACAAAATCGGCGGAACCGAGAAGAAACATTATCATTATTCGTACATCCACCGAACCACTTGAATACTTCGAACTGTGCAATTTGTACGCTGCAGGTAACTAAAGTCGTGTACGGTAAAAAAATACATAGACATACTGTATGTATACAAAGTCGTGTACTGTAATGAAATGACTCGTGTACAACCCCTCGTATATAACCCCCAAAATCGGCGACTAACGTCAATTGCACTCGTGCATAACCCCGGGGGGGGGGGTTATAGACAGTAGAAGCATGCAAAAATCGGCAGAAATTGAAGGTTTTGCTTGCACGGAGAGGTGTCTTTTAGCGTTTTCTATGTTATGTGGTAAAAACAAAGGAGTACAGGGTGTTCTCATAGAATGCCATCCACCTTTCCGAGCATGGACTCTGGAACTCTGGAACTACACCTTAGATTTTTCATGCGGTTTTTTCTATTTTGTAGCCAAGGCTTCAACTGAGATGTGTACAAAATTTCAGTTTAATTGGCCCACTGGAAAGTTGCTGAAACACCTTCTTTCTTCGGCGGTCAAAAAACGAGGGTTTTTCGAACTGGTAGAGCCGATTAGGGGTCTTCTGTGCATGGTTGAACTCAAAATTTGTCTTGTAATGAAAGAAGATGTTCCAAAATGCTAGGAAATGTGTTTCTCAAGCATTAGCCCCAGTGCCAGCATAGCAAACGCATGTAACTGGGTATCTTGAAAAATTAAGACCGGCAATTTTCCTCCATACTAAAGAAAAACGCCGATTTTGAGCTTCGGGATTCGAACCGTCGCAATTTCCGAAGTATGTGCACCAAATAGCTGAAACTTTGTACACATCTCAGTTGAAGCCTTGGCTACAAAATAGAAAAGACCGCATGGAAATCTAAGGTGTGGTTCCAGAGTTACATGCACAGAAGGGTGGATGGTCTATTACGAGACACTCTGTATTTGCCTTGTCAGGTTATTTTTATGCGTCTGACTCGCCATGGATATGTGACTTGATAATTATTAAGTACTAAAAAATTTAATTTGATTTTGCCATCCAACAAGCTCCAGATGAGCTTGAAAGAGTACAAACAAGCCTAAGTTATCGAGGCGGAAAAAAAGAAAAAGCTATTGCCTTGCTCCATAAGAGCGTGTTGTCGTTTCCACCTCCCCGTAAATTGAGCTGTAGTTATCACACACCCGCAAAGCACGCCGAAGCAATTATTTTTTTACGAAAGGAAGCCGAATTTTGAGCTTTAGTAGTGACAACTACAGCGCAAACCATCGGCGGGGAGGTCGAAAACGGCAACTGCTCTTATGGAGCAAGGCGAATAGCCCCACTAGTGACAAATGTACTCGTCGATAACCCCCTTCGCGTATAACAGACAAATCGGCCACTAATTTTTTGACAACCCCATGGGGTTATACACGAATCATTACAGTATACTAGTACTCTTATGGCTTCGCTCACAGATACCATTCCAATACACAGAAAACGCGTGTTAAGTTGCTGTGTTGATATTTTCACAAGTGAAAGAATCCATCTTTCAACGTAATACTGTTCTCTTTTCGCACTTTCGAATTTCCTCAATATCTGAGAGAGTTGGCAAACGTTGAGTCAAAAGTGCTGAATTTTTGCCAAGACGTTTTATCAAACTCCTCTACAGAAATGGTATCAATCCGGCATCTGGAATGTTACGAAGTTTGTGCAGCGAGTACGCTACTTATGCGACGCAGCCCGCCATGCATATCTGTACAAGTACAGTGGCATCTACTTTGATACGGACATCATTTTTGCCTTCGCAGCCTGTACAATATCACCAATTCCATCGCACATCAAAATGCCAATGAGCTGAACGGCGCATTTCTGACCATGAACAAAGGGCATCCAATGATGCGGATCGCCTTGCAGATCGAAGCGGACACGTTTCGACCTGGAGTTGGTGAGATCGAATACGGACCTCGACTGTTGACCAAAGCCTACAAGCAATTCGAGAAAGAGAAGGCGCAGCATCCGGAATGGCCGGTGGTCAACAAACTGCCCATTGCTCTCATCTATCCGTTCACGTATTTTGGTGCAGAAAGAATGCTGCTTCCAGTTGGCTCATCGCCGCAAGAGGAAGCCAGAGTGCGAGAAAGCACTTGTCCTGCATCTCTGGCGAAACAAAATGAGAAGTATACGCAACAATCCTTCGGTAACAGCGCGAAAAGGCTCCATATTGTATCATCTAGCCTACGAACACTGCCCTCCAGTTGCCAACGCCTGGATGAATGCTTAGCTTAATTGTCTTACCAAAGCTTCCAAATAGTTTGTTTATAGTTTTATAGTTTTACAGTTTATTAATAATTTTATAGTTTTTTTATAGTTTATCAAACAGCATGTAGGTACACAGTAACATCCCGATATGACCAAACAATCCTACTATGCCGTGCCATGTACACTACAAATCGTTGCTTATGAGTGTCGAAACAAATACGTGTGATGACAATAAAGTCTTGGTCCACAGAAACAAGGAAGTCTTTTTTGTCATTGGTGGACCACATTGGGTCAAAGCAGGCTAGAAGAGGGTTTGCTTGCTGTAAATAAGGCGCCTTGTTTGGAGATTGAGGCTAAGGACTGCTAGGACATGCCAGCAGGTGGTCAAATAGAGAGCACATCATCGAACGATGACGGTGCTTGGAACACAAGTGAAGCTGACGTTTCATCAGCAGGCATCAAGTACGTACGTATGTAGGCCTAACTATGTACCGTATGTATGTATTGCATAGCAGCAGCACGCAATAAGACGCGATCTCCGAAGAGGATTGTTGACGAATTGTGTTATGCTACTCTCAATCAAAACCGTCTCTGTCTCGTCTTACTCGGTGTGTTGGCACAATAATGAGAAGTGCTGCTTGTATTCCCTTTAGCTCCTCGATCCGTCATTCTGTGAGACCACCAGAAAACTTTGGCATTGTTTACCTACAGCACTACCTGCATGCCACTTTGTCATCAAAGGAAATCCATCGACCCCTGCTCATTGCTTGACTCTGTTGATTGACCCTCTCACTACCTCATTGACTCGGGTTTATTCAGCAATTTCCTAGCGTGTGAATCAGTTGGATAGGGCAAATTCCTTATGCGAAGAACTGAATGGGCAGAAAAAGAAACGGTCCTGCTAGGCTTTCACCATACACACCTAATAGTTTTATGGTGAACCATGTGGAAACTTAGCGTCCTCTTAGGAATTATGTCGCGGTTGGCCGCTGCTTTAGAAACAGTGTCATCCAACAGTAATGGTAAGCCAACATCACACAGCAGAATCCATCCCAGTGACCGACCACCACCGCATGTTTTCCACTGACCCAGTGGTACTTGCTTTGTTTTATCTCAGGTCTGAATAAAGCCCTAAAAGTGGATTTTTTTAGCCCCACAGCTATTTGGCGATCTCAAAGGGGGGGGTTGGTTGTTTGTGTGGGTGGGGGTTTTTGGTTTTTTTTTTTTTTTTTTGTTTGTTTGTGTTTTTTTTTTTTTGTTCTCTTTTGTGTGGGTTGTGTTTTTGTTCTTTGTGTTTGTTGGTGTGTGTCTGTTTTTTTTACTGTTGGTTGTTATGTGTTCTGGGTTGTGTGCGTGCTGTTGTTTCGTGGTGTGTTTTTCTGTGCGTTTTTGTCTTTTCGTCTGCTGTAGAGCGGTTGCTTGGTGTGGAGTTCTCGGTGCGGGTGTGGTCTCTCCTTTTTTTTGTCTGTTTTTCTTTTGGTTGGTGGTTGTTTTGGTTGGTTTTGGTGTGGTTTTGTTGGATCATTAGGAGCTGCATGCCATCATCCCAGTGCTTCCATTTTCCCATGCGATCCAATGAACAGCGTGTGCATCAATGATACTTGCACTTGTCCACCTGGGGGGGGGGGGGTGTGTGGGGGAGATATCACTCAACGAAGGACAAAAGCAGTGGCTGTGTTCGATGTGGTGGGGGTGGGGTTTGGGGGTGGGGGGGGGGTTTTTGGGGGGTTTTTGGGGTTTGTTTTGTCGCGTTTTTGCGTGCTTGTATGAGAGATCTCAGAGCGCTCCTGTGTCGCCGCACGCCCCCCCCACCTCTTCTAGCTCTTTGATGTGTCATCAGTGACAAAGCAAATGAGTATGTACAGTTATCCTACAACATGTGTTAACGGTGACGAATAGTTTACATTATGTCTGATTCGCCACAGGTGGTGTGACATTGAATTTACCTTGCTCCAAGTCTGACCAATGTTCCGGCGTGGGTGAATATTGCAGCAAACACGGTTACTGTAAATGTATGGCAACGCACGTCCATATTGGCGACAATTGCAAACCAGGTAAAATAATGTGCTCCAGTATCGTGGAACTGCATTTATTTATTTTGTGATGTAGTAGGACAAAATGCCGCCCTTTGATTACAGTTGTTTTTCCTGGTCAATTTGGATGCGAGGACAGTCGCCAATGCGCGAAAGCATTTCCAGGTTCACACTGTCAACAGCAGCTGTGTCGTTGCCCAGATGGCTTGGAAGCGCTGGACCAAACTTGTTCAACAAGTAACCTTCCTCAGTGCCCGTCATGATCATGGCAAAAATAGTCATGGTATCATGCCGTTACTGCTGCCCGTTGAATGTAGCATAAACCTTTGCAATCGACATATTACAGAAAAGGTGGATGTGGCAGTGTTGCCTTTACCTACTGCTCTTCCTGTGGCTCTTCCAACTCCCTTCAAAATCGAGAAGAAGCCATCGACAATAAGAAAACAAGAAGGAGTACTGCCCAACACTGTTCCTCCGGGTGGCGCTTGTTCTGTGGACCAAGATTGTTCCGGTTATCCACTGGCTTTCTGCAGTGGCACGTGCATGTGTAAAGATGGCTCATTGAACGCCGGCTCTACATGCGTAGACAGAGGTAAGTAAGGTTCCTAGCACCATGTCTATTCAATCATACTCGCACAAGATTGTAGTATGAACTACTGTACTGCACGGTAATGTGAACAAACAGGCACGCCTACAATTGGCAACTGTCCCACAAGCCAAGTGTACATCTCTGAAGCTGGAACCTGCATGACAGGTATATAGAATGTCAAAACTTAGCAACACAACAATATACCTACAACATGCAGAACAATGCAATCAAAATGTCGCTGAGTGTCACAATGTCATGTGAATAATTTTGCAGTTGCCAGACCCGGCGAACCCTGTCAATACTCTCAGCAATGCAGCGGAGCGGAAGTCGGCGCCTTTTGTGTTTCACAACGATGTCGATGCGTCTATGGAATGAGCATGGTCAACAGGGGAACGTGTACTTTCGTCAGCCCTGAATGCACGCAGCGTGGCACCATCTGGATTCAGGAGCTTGGCCAGTGCAAACAAGGTTGTAGCCCTTGCTGAATCATGCACTAGGTAGCACGAGCGAGTAATCTGGCAATCAAACCATGTGGCGTGATTTTAGTCATTGCACCTGGAGCTCGTACCTGTACGCACACTCAGCAATGTACTGAAGCCTTTCCCAACTCCAGATGTGTCCTGCAACAGTGCATTTGCCCAAGAGCCACACCAGTTGCCGTCGATGGGACATGTGGTGAGCAAGTCTTAAGGCTACGAGGAGGTACCCTAGGAGTTTAAAAATAACCAAGAATTCACTACCAATTTTTAGGGTATAGGGTAATAACACCGCCAATTTTTAGGGACTAACTGTTCCAGTGGTCAGACGTTTTCTGGAGTTCTTGCACGATGCATTCCAAGTAATGCGCGTAGAGTACAGACACGCATATGTGTGTTGTGTTCGTAGCAAAACAACGCATTGCATGTGCTGCGCTTGATCATGAAAAAGCATTGAAAGAAAAATCTTGTCATTGACAGCTGTCCAGCCTGGCCAAATGTGTCAGTATTCCAGTCAGTGCCACGCTATTCATGCTGGAACAGTGTGCGATGGGGGACGCTGTCGCTGCCCCAATGGACAGGTGTGGACTGGAAGCATCTGTGCCACTACTTGTCCCATAGGATACATTTCCAATCAAGAAACTGGACTTTGCAGACAAGGTTATTCAAGATTCCATTTTAAAAAACATTCTCCTATAGGCCATCATCCTCTGTACACATGTTTAAAATAACACAGTAGTGCATTACTGTATCAGCTTCAGCATCGAGCTTTTTTAGGTTGCCGCAGCAATGAGGTGGAATATCAAGGCAACTGCTTGGCTCCTGCATTGCCTGGTGCTGCTTGTCAAGTCAATGGGCAGTGTCAAGGAGGCTCGGCATGCGTTAATTCCATCTGCACATGTCCGTCTGGCACCAACAATAGATACGGCAGTTGCCAGCCAAGTTAGCCATAAGTCACTACTGTCAATAGTTGTAAGCGCTCGAAACGGCGCCGCAATGACTGCATAACATTCAAAAGAGATCATTTCTAGTTCAATCAGCGCCTGGAGAAGTTTGCGGTAATGGAGAAGTGTGCCTCGGTGGTTCTGTATGCACTGGACAGCGATGTCAGTGTCCAACTGGAACTGTTGTTTCCAACAGACAATGTGTCACTCCTTCCATAGGTAGGTATGCCTTACGTACAGTATATGGGCAAAATGCGTACATACTGCACCCGTCTGCATGCAGCAATAGTTCACAACACTATTGATGCTTCCCCTGGCACACGGCCTCACTACGTACTTGCAGTTATGGCTGGCCAGGCCTGCAATCCCATGGTGCGGTGCGGTGGTGGTAGCGTTTGCATCAATGGCATGTGTCGATGTCAAGCACCTCAGGTGGCTGTGAGTGGGCAGTGCCAGCTACCCGGCGCGGTGCCTCCCGGTGCCACTTGTCTGAATGGCGAACGATGTCTGGGTGGCTCCGCGTGCCGCTTCGGCGTTTGCGCTTGCCCTACTGGCACCACCATCAGCGCCACTGGTGGACAGTGCCAGGTGCCTCCACAAGTTCCCCCTCTGTCCTCCTGCGCCAATGGCGAACTCTGCACAGGCTTCTCCCTCTGCTTGAACAATCGCTGTGAATGCCCAACTGGGATGGTCGTACTCAATTCCGTGTGCAGCATTCCAGCTGTCGGTAATGTGCGTGCACTCTGTGCGTCATTGAACTGGCGACGTTGTGCCGCTGATAGGTTTACGCTGATAGGTACTCGACTGCTCTTGTTACTGTTTAGTGAGCCCTGGCTCCAGTTGTCAGGCTGGTCAGCGATGCGGTGGTGGTTCCACCTGCATCAGTGGCCTCTGCAGTTGCCCTATGGGCACCAGAATCCTCAACAACATGTGCCAGCTCATTCCTAGCGTTCCTCCCGGCTCCTCTTGCTCCACTGGAGAAACCTGCACTGGCGGAAGCAACTGCATGGGTGGCATATGCACCTGTCCAGCTGGCATGACCATTGCTGGAACGCAGTGCGTCGATACGCCTGCAGGTTGGGTAAAGCAATAAGCGGAATATACACAAGTACGAGTAAGAATGGAAGAAAGCAGTGCATTGCAGTGCAGACATACAATCGCACCGTTTCAGCCCCACCTGGCAGCTCCTGCGTGAGGAACGAGCCATGTGGAGGTGGTTCTAGGTGCAACGGCCTCGTATGCAGCTGTCCAACTGGTCAAATACCCTTGAATGGAGTGTGCACCATTCCTATTTCGGGTACGCAGCTCTTTATTAGTGCCTGGCCGCAATGACAGCTGTTTTTTTACATAGATAGCAGGCCTACCTACCTACAAACTAACCTAGACCTAATCTACGTACATTATGTAGTACATACATACTAGGTATGTGCCGTACGTAATTGAAACTGTGCCTGTCTAGTTCCTCCTGGCGCTTCTTGCACTCCTGGGAATGTGTGTTCTGGTGGCTCCTTCTGCCAAGGTGGCCGATGCGAATGTCCGAGTGGACAAATTCCTCAGAATGGCGTCTGCCAATTCTCGCAGGCGCGACCGTCCCAATCCTGTTCCAATGGACAGATTTGCACTGGAGGCTCAATTTGTCAAGGTGATCGCGTTCACTCGATATAACGTTCGTTAGCGGTACCACACACGGTATCAGAGTTTCCCTATCATACGCAGTACGTACGATACTACGCATGCGTCAGAAAGAAGGCATATTCGCTGTCAAATAGTCTTGTGCGGATTTGTTCAGCTGGAGTGTGCCTGTGCCCGTCTGGTCTTCAACCTCAAAATGGAAACTGCGTCAGTACTGCCACAGGTACGAAGATAGACAAAAAGTATTCCATTCGCTGGATGGTAATGTGACCTGCATGCTGCATGCAATTTTCCACTTTTCCGCCGAACAACTTCGTGAAACTTTGGGTATGGCTTATGGTGGTGGAATGGAAAGCAAACGATGCTTCTGCTGGCAATTTCGCTTTGCTTGCGGTGGGTTTGGTCATGGGTATGAGTTCCAGTTGTGCCCCCTGGTTCTTCCTGCGCCAACGGAGAGGTGTGCAAGGGAGGTTCCACATGTGGTGGTGAGCCGAAGGAGTGTCTTTGCTCAAGAGATCAACTGATTCGTCATGGCTTTTGTGTGGAACGACCGAAAGGTACACTGCAGTTCGCTACCTACCTAGCCTACGCACCTATAGGAGTTGGCACTTGGACTCAAGTCGTCCTGCGTAGTTTGTATGTACTTCTGCTAAATAGGAGTACACGAAGCGTAGACAGAAATCCGCATTTGTGAATCTATTTTACGCAACGCGCCTTGAGTCCGAGTGCCAACTCCTGTTGGCCAAACTACAGTCATGGCCTATCTACCGTGTACGTACGTAAGGTGCCCTACCTCCCTCCCTAAGCTATGCAGTGCAAATTGTCGAGTGTTCTCGCGATACTAACCTTTCAGTGCCTCCTGGATTTTCTTGCGCCTCCGAGGAGTTGTGCATTGGCGGTTCCAGCTGCAGCATAACCTCTGGAGCGTGTGAATGTCCAACTGGTTTCCTGTCTCAGGAGAAAATTTGCGTTCCACAACAGAGAGGTTGGTAACCACTTCCATCTGAAACAAAGACGTATGATGTGTACACTTATGCATATTTACGTCCTCTGTTTGTTATGCACAAAATTGAAGCCAGGGATAGGTAACCTTCTTTTCTGTTGTTCAGTTCCACCCGGATTTCCCTGCAGTGAAAGCTCGGAAGTTTGCGTCGGTGGTTCCAGATGCAGCCAAGGAATTTGCAGTTGCCCAGCGAACATGGTGATGCAGTTGGACAAGTGCACCCCAGCGAGACGTGGTATTTTCCGCCCAGCGCCTTATTTTATTCAAATTCGCACAAGCGTGCTTTATTGCGCGTGGGCGTCGCGTGGCGCGTGAGCGTGAGTGATTTGCTTATCCACGTGTGACCCATCAAAAAGATCTGCAGCAAACTGTGATCCATCCACAAACATCTAGATAAGGCCTTATGGCGCGTTCACCAGACGTCCGTTACGTCCGTCCGTCCGTCCGTCCGTTCGTCAACCCACAAGTGTTCGTCCGTCCGTCCGTTCGTCAACCCATATGAGTTGACGGATGGACGGACGTCCGTTACGGACGTCTGGTGAACGCGCCATTATCTAGATGTCTGTGATCCATCCCGCACTGAAAAAGAATTACGGTAGGAAAAACTAAGACGACAATGCAAAGCGACCCGCGACCCCCCCCCCCCCCCCAAATCTCAAAAAAGTCGTACTTCCTACTTCGGTGAAGACAGTTTGAAGAAACACCGGGTGCTGTCTATGGCGCCGCGTGCAAAGTACGGCGCGCGCGCGTAGACAGTTGCGAAATGCGCGTCGAATTCTAGTCCGCTTATTTCGCAACTGTCTACGCGCGCTCGCCGCACTTTGCATTTGCACGTGGCGCATAGACAGCGCCCGGTTTTTTTCAAAATGTCCTCACCGAAGTAGGATTTACGACTATTGTGAAGTTTTGAGAGACGGCGCCATGGTTCTTCGTTTTTCCTGTTTTTCCTACCGATTCTTCGTTCGCTGCGGCTGACTGACGGATAAAAAAATACAGTTTTCGGCTGAACTTTTTGATGGGTCAAACGTGGATGAACGCCTTGCGTTTTTCCTTCACAGTCTCACCAGGTGAAGCTTGCACAGCGGATGACATTTGTCAGAATGGTTCATATTGCGTTAGCCAACAATGTTCTTGTCCTTTTGGCCAGAAGATTCGCGGTGGAAAGTGCGAAGATCCACTGATAGGTTCTTGTGTTTGTTATCATCTGATTCTTCCGCTCTGACAACATACAGTATGTCCACATTCTATCTTGGCACTGTTCCAATTCGCTTTTTGGCAATGTTTCAGATCTCACTTGTTCACTCAAGAAGCCGTGCAATGGTGGTTTCTCATGTGTTAGAGGAAGATGTGCTTGTCCTGCTGATCTGACGTTGCGTTCTGGAGTTTGCGTGCAGCGCTACAGAGGTACGTACGTAGAGGATGAGTTCCTTCCTGCATATATTGGAATGGCAATGAGAAACATGTGATGCAGTTCCTCCTGGCCACCCATGCACTGATGAAGATGTGTGCACTCGTGGTTCGCTCTGCATTAGGAGCCTTTGTGACTGCTCCATCAACTTTGTTCTTCGACGTGGACGATGCGTGCCTCCAGCGCAAGGTGTAGTTCTCTACTCTTCGTATGTACGCTACGTATAAAGGAGCTGCTGTTGATGAAAGCATGACAGGACTGACTGTTTTTCAGTGCCTCCAGGTGCTGCCTGTTTACACGGAGAGCGATGCACTGCAGGATCCTTCTGTGCTCTGGGATTGTGCACGTGTCCACTGGGCTTCCTCATCGTCGCAAATGCGTGCGTTCGCTCACCAACAGGTACGGTACGTACCCTTTGCATATGTGTATGTGCGGAACAAGCATTCTTTGCCGCGCATGTAACAATCCCTTACAGTAAAAAACTCGTGGACTCATGCACTTGCAGGTTTTTTTTTAGCTTCCACGCTCTTGAACAGTCGTTTGCGTTTCTACACTTGCCTCGAATGTGGCGTTTTATTTTTTCTTTGCATGAGCTTCCGTTGGTGCGGGAATCATTTTTGTGAGTAAAATGTCGATGGTATGTCGTTTTGTTAGATGACGGCTTGTTTTTCAGTTGCCCCTGGCTCCTCTTGCGCCGGCGGTGGTGTGTGCAGTGGTGGCTCTTATTGTGGCGCTGGACAGATCTGTGTCTGCCCTCAGGGAATGGTCCCCAGAGGAGATGTCTGCGTTCTGCCCGCCACTGGTATCCTTCCACTTCCTATCGAGATCCATCAAAGCTGCATTACTAAGCACCAACCAAACTGTACTATTCAGTACGTATGTTCGAGATTCTCTGCTTTTTAGTGTTTCCTGGTGACAGATGCGACAATGGCGAAATCTGTTCTGGAGGTTCATTGTGCAGTGGCAGTATTTGTGTATGCCAAGGCTCACAGGTCGTGAGAAATGGAATTTGCACCGCCATTAGCTCAGGTAGTTATGTGTACGTATACTGTGCACGTAGTACAATAATAAATCGGCAATGCAATAGATCGTTGGATGAGGGACTTTTGTTCTTTGAATCGTTGCTCATACATAGTCGCCATAGAAACCGTGCTTTAGCGTTATTTATTGTTTTTATGCTTTACTGTTTTTCTTGCTTTTTGAACCATTCCATTTCCAGTGTCCAAGCAGGATTTTACTTGTTCCCCGTCGTCTCCATGCCCTGGAGGGGCGTCGTGTGCCGGTGGCGTCTGTCTTTGTCCTCCGTTCACAGTCATGCGTCATCGCGCCTGTATGCCGGCCCAACTTACTACAGGTGCTTCTTTTGTCTTCGTTTTGTCGAATAGGCCTATCTACTTTCACATCCTTATTTTATGCTCGATTACTTTCTGCACTTTATTGATTTACTCCCGCTAATATTTGGTTCAGGAAGGTTACTTTCGGTTCACTGTGCATGTTTCATTTTAGTGCACCATGCGCATGTTGTATCGTATGTGACGATGGGCAATCATAAGTACGTATACTGCCTAGCGTTGTGCACATTTTCAGGACCTCCCGGCTCTCCGTGTGTCCCTGGTCCAGGTTCTTGTAGCGGTGGCGCCATTTGCGTTGCTGGCCTCTGCCAGTGCCTACCAGGCTACGTACAGAGCGGTCAAGCTTGCATGCTCACCATTGAAATACGAGGTTTGCACGTCCTTTGTGAGAGTCCAGTTCCTGTTCGGGACCGTATTGTATTGTTGGGTGTATTTCCCCGGTTATGCAAAAACCAACGGGTATACATTGGAATATGGCATTGCATAAGTCCGCCCAAAAACGCCAATGTACGATAGTCAAACGTGCGTGAAGTCGTTTGTATGGTTTCAGTTCCTCCTGGAACCTCTTGCGCCAATGGAGAAGTGTGTGGCGGGGACTCGAGTTGTCTGGGAGGTATCTGCGCTTGTCCTCTGGGTCGTCAAGCCATCGTGAATGGCCAGTGCACAGCTCCAACATTCGGTAACTTTTTTGGACTGCTCAGGATGCAATTTTATGCACTTCTCCTCCTCTCACACACACGTTTGGTCTGAAGCTGCATGTTCGCTCTCTTTGTCAGGATTGAGGCGAAGGCGATACAGGTACATCCTGCATGCTAGTGGTGCCAGGTTGCGTCGCGTGCGTCGCTCTCCCAAGCTTAAGGCATTCACAACTCAACTCACTGCACCAGCCCTGCTCGCCATTGACGCGTTACCCCTTTTTCAACCATCCGCCAACCATCACGACTTTTCCAACTGCACCGATGAGCATCCTCTTTCTCAAGCAAAAAGGCGTGAGGCTGACCAGCAGGGAAAAGTTGGCAAAATCGGAATTCAACCGAGCCCAGGCGAGCCTTGCGCTCCAACCCATGTGTGCACTGGAGGCGGATATTGCAAGGATGGAGTCTGCAGCTGTCTAGCAGGAAGCCTTTTTCAGAATGGGCTCTGCTCTCCTGTACAAGGTGAGACTGTAGAAACTACTGCACGTACACAATGTGTAGACATTTTAGGGAAAATGTGGCACTAACGACTGTGTGCTGCTTGTTTAGGTGTTATCGCAACTCCTGGTCAAAGCTGTTCCAATGGCGAGCTTTGTGGTGGTGGTTCGGTGTGTATGTCTGGAAAATGCGCTTGCACGGCTGACAGAGAGCTGCAAGATTCCAACTGTGTTATCATACTTGGTAAATGCATAAGCAAATGGGCGTGCCCTGCATTCTAGACCTGGTTGGTTTTTGGTGGTAGCCAATCTGTTGCGTTTTAGTTGGGCCTGGGTACTCGTGTGCTAACGGGGAGCGCTGTTCTGGCAAATCCATCTGCAGCAATGGCATGTGCGTGTGTGCAGCTGATCTGATCCAAGTGGAGGGCCAATGCGCCTCTGCTCCTGGACCCAGCGGTAGCATTATATTGATGATGTGCCAACATCAAGAGTGCAAACAAGGCTTTTACTTATTATTCTAGCTTCACCTGGCGCTTCTTGTGTTTCCAACACTATCTGCACTGGCGGATCCTTTTGTGTTTATGGGGTGTGTCTTTGTCCCACTGGTCAGAGGGCAGAAAATGGTCGTTGCATCGCCAACACTGACTTTGGTACAGATCCTGCATGCATCTCGGACATGACCGATTGATCTGGCCTGGCCTGACAGTTCACAAGAGTTAGAGTGTGTGCTATGGTTTTGTTTTGTTCCAGTTGGTCCAGGGGCGGGTTGTGGACCAGGGATTCGATGCTCTGGTAACTCTCTTTGCGCTAATGGAATTTGTACCTGTCCTGGTGGGGAGTTGATTATTGATGGAAAATGTGTACAAGAGGAGGCCACAGGTAAAACTAGCTACACCCTTCGGTATGCATTTACAATGCATGGTACGTATGTACGTGCCTGAATGTGTGGATCGCATCATACTGACATTGCACCTTGTAGCTTATCCCAACAGTCCGTGTGGGCCGAACACGCAGTGTCTTGGTAATTCTCTGTGTTTGGGCGGCATTTGCTCGTGCGCCGTTGGCCAAATGGTCATCAACAACGAATGTCAGACACCACAAGTGACTGGTATGCGGGTGTACGTATACTTTTCTCAACCTTCAATCCTCCACAGTTTTGACTTGGGAAGAAAGGCTGATGAAGCGCTTTACCTTTAGTGTTTCCTGGATTTGCTTGCAACGAGAAGAGCATCTGCGTTGGTGGCTCCTTCTGCAGCGGAGGAGTCTGCAGCTGCCCACCTGGCCAGACTATCCAGAATAACATCTGTACCACGCAAACGCAGCCGAATCTTGGTATAATCTACTGTTGAGTTTTGTGCGCATTGCGGGATTTGGGAATAATTTCCTGAAATGACAAAGGCGTTATTTTTAGGTTCACCAGGTTCCCTGTGTAATGCGCAAACCAGATGCAGTGGTGGCTCTTCCTGTGTCAACCAACATTGCACTTGCCCGGAGGGGCAGATTATCTATCAGACCCAGTGTGTGAAATATGTCGCCACAGGTGTGTATGCAAACTACGCAAGCTGGAGATTATACAAATTATCAAGGCGAACGGTGAGTTGTGTGTGTGTATTGTAGTGTCTCCTGGGTCTTCTTGCTCTTCCCCTGGAATCGTTTGTGGTGGTGGTTCAACTTGCGTGTCTGGCCGATGCCGCTGTAATCCTGCCTTCTTTCTCAGAGCTGGTGTCTGCGTTCTGCCAGGCACAACCACTATATCAGGTGTTATACATTGGTACAGTATATGTACGTTCGCTATGGTACATTTACGTACAGTGGTGGGAGTGTACCTCTCAGTTGCAGTTGGCCCTGGTTCTGACTGTTCGGATGGACTTCGAATTTGTTCTGGCGGCTCTGTTTGCAACTCCTTCGGCAAATGCATCTGCCCCAATAACCAGAGAGTGCTGAATAATCGCTGCGTTCCTGCCAGCGTTGCTACAAGTAATATATTGTACGTACGATGTTCAGCTACGTAGGGTGTGGTCATATTGTGTGCAGCATACGTATGGTATCTTTTACTTTAAAACTTCCAGTCGGACCTGGTTCTTCCTGCAATCCGTTTTCTTCTCTGCAATGTGGAGGAGGCTCCAGATGTTCCAACGGTGTCTGTGCTTGCCCAGTAGGTCAAGTGGTCATCAATGACCAGTGCGTTCCTGGAACGCCTCCCTCTGGTCCGCAGACTGGTGAGTTGGATACCATAATCTTTGTCAGACGACTTTTGCTTGCTCACTGACTGCACCTAGCAGCATACACAGCCATGTCCTCATACATGTACCTATAATGTGTGCGTATGTGGATAGCGGGTCCGGGTGAGAGCTGTACTTCTTCTACCGTCTGTACCGGTGGCTCTACGTGTCAGTTTGGCACGTGTCGCTGTGCTCCGAGCTACATTGCGAGAGCGGGAGTGTGTCAGGTGCAGCCACAGCCCCCAGCTGCCACCCCAGCTCCACCCGGCTCCTCCTGCACTCAGAGTGCGATGTGCGCTGGCGGCTCCACCTGTGACAACGGCTTCTGCCTCTGTCCATTGGGAACTGTGAATAGAAATGGCGTCTGCATCAGCACGGATGGAGGTACGTAAAGACTGGCTGTGCTAAGTTGGCAGTGTGCATAGTAAGTCGGCAGTCAACCCCGGACGCATCATTAGTAGTTCTTGGTCTTTCTTGGAAGACCGTTGGCAGAACTTTTAGTAGCAGCGTAATATCGAGAACAGACAAGCGCCGGGCAGCGGTCAACATCATCGATTTTCCGTCACTGTGTACGTATCTGCCAACTCAGTTCAGCCATATATTACACATGAGCTTGGGCGCTTTCGTGCAATACTATAGGGAATTTGTATTTGTTGTGTTTGTTTAGACGTGCCTCCTGGTTCCTCTTGCGATTCTACGAGACGTTGCAGTGGAGGCTCGTATTGTAGCCAGTCTGGCTCTTGTGTTTGTCCTTCCGGTCAGATGGTGGAGAATGCTCAATGTGTACCTTCTGACAGTTCAAATGGCTCATCCGGAGGTACAATATGCACGTATACGTATTGTATGTACGTGCGTAGCTTATGCAGTCTCTGACAAAACACGGACTTGCCCTTTTGTACCAGTTGTTCAAATCTTCTTATATGTCGTGTACTGTACGGGCATATGTCGTGTATCTGCTACTGTAGATTTCTTGCCCGGTGGCAAGTGTACAGTGTCTGGTCGGTGCACCAAAGGCTCAGTTTGTCGCGGGGGCCGATGCGTATGTAATCCTAGTCAGGAACCGCGGAATGGCGTTTGTACAGGACCCACGACCGGACCTACAAGTGAAAGACTGTCTAAACTATGGCCAATGCTGTGTTTGATCATAGGCCAACCATACTTGTTTGTACAGCGCGTGCTATTACTAGAAGCAAGGATCCATGAACAAGAATAGAATCTTGCATGGCCTGCGCAGATCGATCCCTGACCGGAAACGTCGTCCTCAAAATAACCGAAGGAAATAATGATCGATCATATACATGATGGATCGTATATATAAATGTACGATTGTGAATAGAAATGTATGATCGCAAATAGAAATGTATGATCGTATATATAAATGTACGATCGTATATAGAAATGTACCATCAAAATGAACGATCGTACATTTTTATACACGATCGTACATTTATATACACGATCGTACATTATTATACACGATCGTACATTTATATACCGTATTTACCTGTGCATAGCCCCCCCCCTATGCATAGCCCCCCCCCCTATGCATAGCCCCATATTGGCAAAACATAAAAAATGACCCATGCATAGCCCCCCCCCCTGTGCATAGCCCCATATGTACTGTACAGTACTGTACAGTACCTGAACTTACCTACATAAGCTGGTCATAAGGTACCCATAGCCACTCCCACACCAAGCTAAGATACCTATAAGCCTGCTTGGGGGTGTATTGTACTAGAATAACCCTGTTTTGACCTCAATTATGCCCTAAAACACGTGCTTTTGACCTAAAAAGTATGCCTCTGCGCACCTCTGAAAAACATAAAAAATGTCCCATGCATAGCCCCCCCCTATGCATAGCCCCCCCCCCCTATGCATAGCCCCATATAGGACCTCTCAATTTTTGCATAGCCCCATGGGGCTATGCACAGGTAAATACGGTATACGATCGTACATAAAAATAGGTGATTATCTGAGCTCGAAAAGCGCGCGCAATCTCCAAGCAGACCGCAGAGTAAGGGAAGTTTCCAAAGTCCATTTTCGTGTTCTCTTGTCGTCTACTGGCATCAATAAGCATTCGCTATCTATGTCAACAAGATTTGGTGCTTCTTCTCAGCTTTCCAACCATCAGCATGGCGTCAGCTACTAACGGCCAAGGTATGCACATGACCAAATTGGCAAAATTCGGCCATATTTTCGTTTCTGTGAAGAGAGAGCGAGCTTGTGTGCTTGGAGATTGCGCGCGCTTTTCGAGCGCAGATAATCAACTATACGATCGTACATTTTTATGTACGATCGTGTATAATAATGTACGATCGTATATATCAATGTACGATCGTATATATAAATGTACGATCGCATATAAAAATGTACGATCGTACATTTTTATATACGATCGTACATTTATATATACGATCGTACATTCATATACACGATCGTACATTATCATACACGATCGTACATTTATATGTACGATCCAGCATGTAAATTATCGGTTATTTCTAAGACGACGTTTCCGGTCAGGGATCGATCTGCGCAGGCCATGCAAGATTCTATTCTTGTTCATGGATCCTTGCTAGAAGTGTGATATTTTTAGCTCCTCTGGGTGGCATCTGTGGCTCTCCAGCGCTGCCGCCTTGCGGTAACTATTCCGTTTGCACTAGCAGTGTCTGCATGTGTCCTGCACCCTTGCGCTGGCAGGGTATGGAGTGCAGAGAGGGCACTGTTCAAGGTTCGTAGCGTCTCTCACTCCTGTGAAATGCTTAAACCTTCAAGGATTTTGTCAGAGCTGCAAAGCTGTTGTGTGCTCTGCTTGTAGTCTTGGTCCCTGGTGCTGCCTGCAGTGCGGGTGGTTCTGCGGTGTGCGGGGGCAACTCTTTCTGCGAAAACAACGAGTGCACATGTCCGCGGGGCACCAGAGTTATCTCCAACGTCTGCATCACTCCCACACCTGGACGTACGAGAACGCCACCCACAGGCTTCATTTGCGAACAATTTTCTCCTTGATTGATTACTGCAAGTGTCACACTGCATAGCTGTTAGCAGGACTCCATAATAGAGAAGGACTGTGACTCTGTGAGCAAAAGCCGTGCACAGAGCTACCCCCGATAAGAGCCAAAAGCGTCCCCCAACTGGGACCCCCGTCCCCCACCTGGGGGACGCCTTTCACCAGGTTGGAGACGAAACGCATAAAGCGCCCACCAAAAAGAAACGATGCGAATACTCAAAAGACGTTGGGTGGGCGTCTCATTAGCGTCCCCCACTTGGGGGATGGCGTCTCCCAGTTGGGGACGGGAGTCCCAGTTGGTGGACGCTTTTGGCTCTTATCGGGCGTAGCTCTGTGCACGGCTTTTGCTCACAGAGTCACAGTCCTTCTCTATTATGGAGTCCTGCTGTTATGTATATGATTTTAGTGCCGGTTGGTTCTCGCTGTTCCATCTTCAGTCAGAGTCCGCCTTGTGGCGCTGGCTCCGAGTGCAGAAACGGCGTCTGCAGCTGTCCGCCCACCATGACACTGATCAATGATCTTTGCATCCCTTCAGACACTACACGTGAGCTGCCCTCATCTTTCCATTGTCACTAACATACAGTATGCTCTCTTAATTGAGCTCGTTTAGTGCCGGTTGGTTCTCCGTGCACCTTTTCTGACACTTGCGCCGGCGGTGCCTCCTGTGACAATGGCAGATGCGTGTGTCCATCTGGCACTGAATATCGAGATGGAGCTTGCACTAGCAACGGAGGAGGCGGATGTGCGTAAATTTCGATAGTACCTTAGTAGGCCTCTTAGAATCTTTGAATGGAAGCATAGCTTACAGCCATGGGCATTCATTCACGATCGATGGAACAGTACTTGCAAAGACGGACTGTATTGTATGTACTACGTCGCTAAATCTTTCATCTGTTGCTGTCGTACTTGAAGTGGCCAGGAAACAAGAGAATAGTGCACACCATCTTGACGTACTGTTTCATCAATCAGTGGGGCTTTTGTGAGCAGTGATGCAGTACGTATTTGTGGCACACGAAGGGGGTTGTGTGTTTATTTGTAGTGGCTCCTGGCTCCTCCTGCGTTCTGGGTTCGTCTGGCCAGTCATGTGGTGGCAATTCGCAGTGCCGGAATGGCGTTTGTTTGTGTATTCCTGGGTTCGCGGTCGTAAATGGTGTTTGTAGGCCCGATACCAGCCCTACTAGGACAGGTAGGTAGGCGAAGTGAATGTCCGAATTTCTCTGACACTGCTGCTTGCGTAACATAATTGATGTGCAGTGTTTTGAATTCATCCCATTGCTAATGGTATTGTACGTGCACATTCCTAATTGATGTACGGTGGGGTGTATTATTTTAGTGCCGCCAGGTGCCAGTTGTGGGGCTGGTCGTTCGGTGGTATGCGGTGGGGGTTCTCGCTGCGTTAATGCTGTGTGTGCTTGTCCCCGCGGCACCTCGATTCAGGGAAACCGATGTCTACCGTCTGGTCAACCTGGACGTAAAGCCTAATCTCCTCGTTTTTTCAGTACCCTCTCTTCCACTATTAGATCCTGCGGTTTGGCTCTCATCCATTGAGGTTTTCTAGAGCCTCCTGGAACTCCTTGCACACCCTCCGTTACAGTGTGCGGTGGCGGCTCCAGTTGTCGAAACGGCTTTTGTTCCTGTCCCCCTGGTGTCGTAGCTCGTAATGGCGTTTGCCTTCAGGGATCTCAAACAGGCATGGCTTTCCAAACTTTATTTTGAATGATTATTTCGCGTAATTACTGTTTCTTTTGCATGCGTGACTTGAATTATTGTGGTGTTGCCAATATGAAGTTTTAGTGCCTCCTGGCGCTGCTTGTTCAGCAACCGTGTACTGCGGAGGCGGCTCATTCTGTCAGGTACAGTTTGTTTGTATGCACGGGCGTATCTATGTACGTACATGTGCTGCAGACGTACGTTCCGGTGGGTGTAGCGAAAAGCAATAATTGGTTGCCTCAAAGAGGTTTTGGTTTCAGAATGGTCAATGCATCTGTCCAGCTGGCCAAGTGGCATCCAGTCAAGGTGTATGTATTCCAGGTCGCAATTCAGGTGAGTGATACGAATATCGCATGAAGGAAGCAGCTGCTATAGTCTGGCCAATAGCAGTTGGCACCTGAACTCAAGGCGCATTGCGTAAAATAGATTTACAAATGCGGATTTCTGTCCACGCTTCGTGTACTCCTATTTATCATAAGTACACGCAAACTACGCAACTCGCCTTGAGTCCAGGTGCCAACTGCTATTGGCCAGACTATTGAATATCTTACGCCTTTATTTTGTGGTCGTGGCCTCTGAGATGTTTTAGTTCCGCCTGGCTCATGGTGCGGTGACAGCGTCGTTTGCAGTGGGGGAGCCTACTGCTATGAGAACTTGTGTGCATGTCCCTACGGCCAGATAATCACAAATTTGCAATGCTCAGCTGCACCCGTCGGTATGCATGTACTGCACTGCACTGCTATGTCTATTGTTCGCGCCTGCCTGTGATGATGCGGAAATACCTGTGCGATGCTTATTCAGCTGCTCCTGGCACCAGTTGCATGAATGGTGAGCTGTGCGGCGGGGGGTCTGTTTGCCTGCAGGGCCAATGCCGCTGTCCTTCTGGTACCACGCGTCAAGGAAGGGCCTGCAAAACTGTGACCAGAGGTCAGCTGTTGTGTTCGTCGTAATATTGTGTTCATACACCACCCAACCCAATACACCTTTTCACTTCCTGTATTCCTTCTCTTTTATGCACTGATATCCTGGAATAATGTGTATGTACACGTACTGTATGTATGCCTCTTGTGCCAATTTAGGCTTAATCACAGGCAGAGCTCAGCCGTGTCCGTTGCCTGATAATCCCAGATCCTGTCAACTGCCCAACTGTTACTGTAGCAAGAGCGGTAAAGCCATCCCTGGCGGATTGACAGTTGCGCAAACTCCGCAGATGGTCATTCTGACTTTTGATGACGCAGTGAATGGTCGCAGCATCGATTACTACCGTAGTCTGTTCGACGGCCGCTTCAAAAACCCGAACAACTGTCCGGTGAAGGCCACCTTCTTTATCTCGCATGAATGGAACAACTACGACGAAACGCAGTGGCTCTACTGGCAGGGGCATGAGATCGGAGTCAACTCAATCACGTACGTACGTATTTGAACACCACGGACTCGAGGCTTCCATGTGAAGTTTTGCTTACAATCTGTTTTGTTCACCCACGTAGGTATTTATTTGTACGTGAGTGCTGTATGACCACCCTTCTTGTCGTTGTCAGGCACGAGACGCTGTCGAGTTTGCCAGTGTCCAGATGGTCTGCGGAAATGTCCGGTGTTCGCACGATCCTGGGTCGGTTGAGCGGCGTTCAGCGTCAAGACGTGGTCGGCGTTCGTGCTCCGCAGTTGGCGGTGGGTGGGGAAAATCAATTTGAGATGATGAGAGAGCAGTCCTTTCTCTACGACAACTCCATGTCCGCGGACCCTGGGAAGCTGCAGGCGCCCTTTTGGCCCCAGACGCTGGACTACGCCCTGGGCTGGAACTGCACTGTGCAGCCCTGTCCAGAACGCTCCTATCCGGCCATTTGGTCCTTGCCTATCAATTTGTTCTACGGCTACTACCTGCCGAAGATTCAGCAGCATAAGAAAGGAGCCATGCTGCGTGCCGCCATGTCCGTGGATGAGAACGCGGACACGGTGCGCAATCTACTCAGGACGAACTTCGACCGCGCTTACAATACCAATCGAGCTCCGTTCGTGCTTACACTCAACGCGGACTATTTGAATCTGCTGCCTCAAAACGGAACTGTTGTGGCACTGGAACAGTTCCTTACCGATGTAAGCAATGAACACCATGCGGTAATTCTTCATTCACTCGTGCATAAACTTATATATAATATGTTAGTAGTTTGATATTGTATACTCATCGACAAGAAAGATGCCCAGAACCCCTCATATGGAGGAGAAAATCAATAGCTCCCCTTAAGTACTGAATCTGTCTTCCTACAAACCAGTTTTGTCCACTCGTGCAGTTATTCACGTAATTCATTTGACTGACCACTCTCAGGCCCACCACCGTATAGTGTGTAGAGTCATGTATAGCCCGTTTCTTTTACCACTCCGTTATGCGACAGAACATTGGTTCAATACAAGTGCCACCCCTTTAAGAAAGGTTTTCTGTAGCGGTTGCATAGTACGTGGAAGGGAAGTACTTTTTGTAAATCGAGATAATATGCCTATCGGATTCCCCATCAAAAACTGCATATGTAGATGAAGTTTTAGGAAAAAATTTGTTCAGGCATCATCGAGATATTGATGGGTAAAGGTGGGCAGGTCGCATTTGGTCGCAGTCTGGACCAATTTTGAGCCCAATCGGCCACCTGTTTGGCGAGATATAGCGTCACAAAGTGCATTTCTGTATATTTTGCACCTGTTGCAAATTTAGTTTTTTGAATACCACGGCGCGAATACATGCCCTGCACGGGGTAAAATTTTGACAGCAAGTAGAGAAGGGTTAGGCCTAAAAACTTTAGTACTTCCGCAAAAAATCTCTATAATTGGAATTGGGACTACAGTCCTCTCGAATAGTGAAAAATACAGCAAAAATTTTCCCGCCTTTTTTATTTTTCAAGCCTTACAGTTACAAGTATGTACACTTGTGTGTGCACTTCGCTTGTTTCCTGTTTCTTGGTGACTTCATGTCTGTTTCTGTCTAGAATCTTGAGTGGGTATAAGTGTGGCTATACCAAACTAGTCCCTACTAACGTCACCGTTATGGACACAGCCGAGCGTCCTCGTTTTCGGCCCCCCCTCTCATTCCAGAAGTGATTCTTGTCGGTGAGTACGTACGTGTATTACATAGGATAATGGGTAGGGTAACTAAACTGAAACAGCTATGGTGTCGTCTTGCAGGTGATGGCGTTGCCTGGCGTTTGGGTGGTTACTGGTCGTCAGGCCATTGATTGGATGCGATCTCCGACACCTTTGCGCCGACTGAATACCCTCACGTCTTGGCAGTGCCAAAACGGAAATAGAATTCAGGCGCAGCCGTGCCAGGTACTCTACGTGTGTTTGCTTGATGCGTTCAGGCTCGGTGTCGCTACCTTGGTGCTGGATATGGTATGGTGTTACTACGTAATGTGCGTTTTGCGCACTGTATATTGAGCCGAAGCGCGGGTTTTTCTGTTACCTCTCGTAGTCATTTTAGTTTGCGAAGCGCTGTCGGTACCAGACCCAGCTATCTGTTGGAGAGCATTATTTCAAGACGTGCGCTGAATGCCCCAACAGCTATCCATGGCTCAACAACCCTCTCGGAGCAGACAAACTCGTCTAGAGTTGACCTTCGGTACTTCATTCGTATAATGTCGCTTTATCCTCTCCTCTCTTTGTGTGGTTCGACCATGTAGGTAGTCTATTTCGGCAGGCATGCTATTTCGGTCAAGGTATGTACTAGAGGGTGTCTGTACTTGTATGTTTTCGTACTATTGTCCTATTGTTGGCTTTTCACACTGTAAAGTCTGCACGTGGTGCTTTTTGTGATGTGTACTGTACCATGACTGCAATTGTATGCGTGGATGTTACAATAAAGTACAAGGGAGCGCATGCCCGTCATTAGCACTGGTTGCTTTGTCATGTCTTCGTTTCCTGCATGATTGAGTGAGATCATTCATCAGACTGTTCAGTCAATCCGTTCAGTGTGTACAGTTCATGTTCTGCCGCCCGCTGTATCCCAAAACGGCGAGTACAAAGACGGAGTCATGAGCGAATGGTCGAGCATAAAGTTCAAGTTCGTCTGGATCAATGCCTCACGAAAGAGAATCATACTGTAACTTGCAGACTGATTACATCAAGATCACTTATCCATACACAGTGGACGGATGTGTAGGCATGGAGTAAGAAGGTACAACATACACAGTACAATGAGCCGCCATCGCTCAAGTGCGTGTTGTAATTGTAGACGTACAGTACACAAGTAGTATGTATAGGTGCTGCTATGTACATACTCAGATTCAGTTTGCATACGCTGGTTGTGTACAACAAAATATACCCACCAGCACACGCAATCACGAGAGTGGACGGACCTGAGTCTCTTCAATCGCACGGATTCCTGTGATCGACAGTGCAGTGCAGCAGTATTCGTATCTTCTTGTTTTACTCGCGCGGCGCGGGCGGTCATCCTTTTCCTGGCTGGCTACTCAGTCAGTCAGTAGTGTCATCTGATTGGGCGCGACAAAAGGATGCTGGCGACAGAGGCAAAGACTTCCTTCCGGATTCCCCAGCACCGCCGACTGCACTCATAAATAAAGTACTGCCTCAGTGAGTGAGCGAGGGCGATGGGAACTCGTCCGCTCGTCTCGCCAAAGGTCGGTCAGTGATCGCCGGGCGCAACCGCAACCGGCCACGATTTAGCGCCACTACTCCCTGCCTCCATCCCGTACTTCCAAAGGCGCGCGCCCTAATTCCATTCCGCGTTGTCAGCTGGGGCGTTAAAATTCCGCCACGACCTGTCCACCCACCGGCCGGCCTCCCACGTTGAAACCGCCGCTGTCAGCATTTCGACAAATACCTACATACGTGTGCACTTACTACTAACACTGCACAATGGTACGTACCTGTACACATTTTGTGCTGGCGGCAATATTTCACTTTCGCCCATACCCTTCCGATCGCCTTTGACGCCGGATAATTAGATTCCCGCCCCGAAAAGGAAAGAGGACAATTGTTTGATGTCAGTAGTTGCGGCAATATTACGTTTCGTCGACACCCAAGAAATCAGAATCAGTGACTTATTGCGTCCCGTATTTTGTGCCAACTGAAACGTAGCACCTGTGCTGGGGTTTTTACTTTTTATTGCTCGTTGCCGCAACGCAATGGTTCAAAGGACTAAACAGTCGGTCGCATTCTCTGCTGCCTTCAGATTTTAGACGCGCGGTCGGTCAGTGGTGGGGACAGTTCATCACGCCAATTGAGGCCCTGGCCAGCGACTAATCCAGCTCGAAGAGATATTGTACCTAATCTTGTTTAGTGTACATCTGCTGCAACAAGATGGAAGCTAGTTATGGTCACTCCGTGGCTACTGTGATACCGTCACTATTCGAAGGAATGGCACAGATTCCTAGCTTGGACACGGATTGGTTTGCTGCGATGGCAGGTAAGATAGTTAGTAAAACTAACAAAATAGGCCTACTTGTATCGCTGCTAGACATCTACTTACATTCCTGAACCTTTGCCATGTCCTCGCATGATTTTTAGCTCTGAGCGAGTATCATATTTTCTAGCTCTGTCAGCGAGTATCATTGATTACGTACATCTGTGCTCCACTTTGTCCATACGTACGTAATACATACGTACGCATTCTTATTTACCAATGTCTTCAAGAAGGACTTCGTTGTTTCCTACTGCGCATCAATTGGAATCTAACCTCGCTAAATTGTCAAATACGATGTGCGTAGCCTGAGCTTTTCGAAAATGTCGTGGAGAAGTGTCAAGAGTGTCATTCTCAGTTCGCGTCTGTCTGTCGTGGAGGTTCAAATTGGAAACGCGTCAACACGCTTGAAAAAACGTGAGTGAAAAGAATAGAAGATGGTCGCTGATCACGGCGTTACCGAGGAAGCCGTAAAAATGTCATCGTTCAATGAAATTGATGCGTCTGTAACTTTTCCACAACAAACGTTTCGCATCTTATCTAAGTTCCTCTCCTGTACATACATACTGTACCTACACATTACGTACTCTATGTGTACATACATACATGCGCTATGTGGAAGCAAACTGTTTGGTCTCACATCCTGCCGGTTTAGGGTTTCAAAGTAGTACCACCTGGATTGAAAGATCTTGTCCAACACGCACCGCAGCACAAAACATTACCCGTGCGTACAATACCCCGTTACATTTTGTTGTGGTGCTTGGCGCGAATCGAAGGTCGGAGACTGCACCTCTCGCTGGTTCGGCCGTCGCACACAAAAGCGCATTTTACGCGCAGTTACGCTATACGACACCAGGGTGCAGATGCTATGCATGCACGACGTGCATGTTTTCGCTCGGTTCGTTGATATGGCGTTGTTGTTGTTACGTGAATCGCATCGTAGCGACGAGTGCGTCCTAGGTCCTACCAGCACCTAGGTATATACTGTAACATCGGTACATATGTACAGCACATACGTATGTATGTAAGTGTACATACCGCTCTGAGTACACGGCGGTTGTCTCCCGACACAGCAGCACTGCACTGTGTCCTTGAACGGCCGTGAACGTGGAGGAGAGAGCGCCGGCAACACTTCATAGGATTTTCGCGCCCGCCCGCCGATTCACTGCGCTTGTCACCGCTTTCTGCGTATACACACAATAATATGTACACACACCTGCGTTTACACACTGCCCTATTACGTGTAGGCCTACGTACTGTATGTAGGTACGTATCTGCCAGTGTCGCGCCGCGTTTGTCCTCGCCTAATGAGGTTATGAGCGCTTCACTTACCGCATGCGGGCAGGCATCCCATGCAACAACTGCCTGCCGAATATCGCCGCGAACCTACCCACGACCGGTGCGGTATGCTGCGTATTTTGCGCGCTTTTTGCTATTTTATGTTGCGATCATCGTTGCCGTAGCGACAGGAAACGGGGCTGTAGGGGATACCCTGGGCCTAGCCAGCCGGTGCCAGGACACTGATGGGTTGGATATGGCATGTGCGATGAATTTGATTGTCTGTCACCACGCTTGTCCGCTTCATTCATGCGTGTCCAGGCTGCTCTCTCGAAAAAATATTCACGTGCCACGTGAGGACGCCGTCGAACTAAAAATTTACTACGACCAAAAACCGCTGACCGGGACGTCTGAAAAAAAAGATGTGAAATGTGCATAGTTGGGCTGCTAATGTGCAGTCGCTGCTATCTTTTAGTGTGTACGTACTGTATGTTTGCGTTATGCAGTGATTATTAACGTACGTGTACAGTAGGTACGTACACCCAATCATTTCGTTTGATTATCCGGCAATTTTACGGAATGATACTTCCCCCTTGTTTCCGCTCGGTCTACACACTGGCTTTGCCATCTTCAAATTTCTGTCGCAACTTTGCTGGGGACTTCGCAAGTTGTCTGCATTTTCACAGTGTATACGTGGTACTACGTATAATGTACAATATACAGTACCTACAATACACGCCGGTATCACCATCTCTTTCTAAGCCGAACCTATACTATAATGTAAATATTGCGCGAGTAAAGTGTACTGATTTATTACGACTTTTTCTGCTCGTTTCCCTGGTGTCCGGGTGAGGTCCTCGTCTGAACTGGGTTGCCCTCTCATCACTTGTGCGCCAATTCTTTCTCTCCTTTTCTGGGGGAGTCGGCGATTAGGAGACGGTTTCGGAAGGAGGGGAACTCTGCAATCGTACTGCGAGGTATTAGGTTGGGTAGGGGAGGGGGAGTTTAGGTCAGTGCGCTATTAGTGGTCCTTTAGTGGCCCCTTTTGTCGCGCCCACACGACAACCCAAAAGAGGCACTTCGCATTCTATCGGCTGAATTCAACAAAACTTAGTTACATAATGATATTTTGGCGGGTAGCGTTGCGACTTCTTGCGACATTAAGAAACGCCAACTAGGGCAATACCACCATCAGCGAGCGACAGACGCAGATTTGACTGCCCTGCCTGCCTTGTTCCTTTCGATACGTTCGCATATATTAGGCAAGCATCGGTCGTTGTTTTATCCTCAACATTGTCTTGGCTTAAAGCTCATGGCATACGAAAGTAATTTTCCGGACCTGACTCCGTGGAATAATCGCAATCTGCTGTCTTTCTTGGATTTAGATCAGCACCAGCAACTTCTGCAGCCGCCGAATCACCAAGCGTCGCGTTATTCCAATCATACTGCTGCCCTGTCCTCTGCAGGAAATCTGTCCTCTGCCTCATCTTCAACATCCTCGTCATCTATGGACAGTCAGGTGTCTCCTGCTCCGTTGACAGCGGCTAACTCTCCCCTGTCGGCACTCTGCTCAGAGATGGCTAGAGACGTGGACAGAAGGAGCAGCAGCGAGCAGCTGCAGGGCGGAGCTGCAGCTGGGACCATGGAGATGGACGCTGCACAGCACATCTCCTCGTCACTTCGCCTGCACCCTACTCAATCTCATCCTCCTCTGCCAGTTGCACTAGCCACTGCGGCGACAGCTGGAGGAAACCACCAGGGCGCCAGAAGGACGGCGGCAGAGAACGGCGGCACTGAAAACAATGTGCTGCTGCCTGCAGTCGGCAGCATGAGTTACGCCTCCCCAACCTCCGACAGCATGCGACTCAGTACTGTGACCGGCTCATTTCACCACCAAACCACGACTTCTAGTACGACAGCCACCAACACTACACATCCGCTCAGCATCGCCAAACACATCTGCGCAATCTGTGGAGACAGGGCTTCAGGTAACACTACGCACTGGCAAATAAATATACTGCTGTATTCTCACTTGGATGATTGTAACCAAAAAGCAAATACTTGATGATGTTTTCTTTTTTGTTTCAGGGAAACATTATGGAGTATACAGGTGAGTGATTCGCACGTGCTGATGATAAGCTGGCACAGTCTCTATTTGAACAGTAGTACTGAATGTACTACGTTGCGTAAACGTTTCTCATCTTTTGTGTGCATGCCATTAGCCGTTAGGTACACGTATGTATGTACGTGTACGTTTTTACATACATACGCTGGACTTGAGCCAATACTAAATATTAAATAACTTGTAACTGAGACGTACATGGCCTTTGCGCATGTTTCAGCACAGTACATACGGCGTTCAAGTTCAGAAAGAAAGTTTATTGTCTGAAAGTAATTTGAACTTTTGTGCAGAAAATATTTATTGCCATAAAGAGTAGTCTTAACTGCGTTGTCAGGTAATGTATGTAGACTATAGGTACTACGTACTACACAGCAAAGAAAGAAATCGCGCATTGGCGTCCAACACGAACCTGTCAAAAATTTTACGCAGTCGAAGCGGTGGCCTTCATAAAATGTCAAACGTCAGCGATCGCTATACTTACACTCACGCACTTACACACATACTAGTAATGTACATACGTACAGTACAGGGATACGGTCACTTGGTAGCCGGTCACTTCGTTGCGGTCACTTCGTTGCGGCGGTGATCACTTCGTTACGAGAACTTTCGTTGCGGTCACTTCGTTGCGGTTTTTTTCGTTGCGGACATTTCGTTGCGGCCATCCTCTGGTCATTTCGTTGCGAGTACTTTCGTTGCCGTTCATTTCGTTGCAGGCTTAGGCTTAGGCTTAAGCTTAGGTAAATCTCGCAACGAAATGACCAGCAACGAAAGTTCTCGCAACCAAATGACCAGAGGACGGCCGCAACGAAATGTCCGCAACGAAAAAAACCGCAACGAAGTGACCGCAACGAAAGTTCTCGCAACGAAGTGACCGCGGCAACGAAAGGTCCGCAACGAAATGTCCGCAACGAAAAAAACCGCAACGAAGTGACCGCGAACCCAGTACATACTCAATGTGACCCATTTCGAGGTTACAAAGGGACACAAAATTGGAGGGATTAGGATTTTGCGGGAAAATAGGATTTCCACGGCTGTGAGATAGATCAATTTAGGAGGCAGGAGACATAGCGAAGTCCCCTGGATTGCATGTCCACAAAACGGTGCATTTTGATTTATTTTGACTGTTTTAGTTGTGAAGGTTGCAAGGGATTTTTCAAACGGACCGTGAGAAAAGATCTCAGCTATTCCTGCAGAGAAAATCGATCCTGCCTCATCGACAAACGACAGAGAAATCGATGTCAGTTCTGTCGATATCAGAAATGTCTCGTCATGGGCATGAAACGAGAAGGTACATAAGCCAAAGCTCCTAGCCAACCATTGACAAAGTTGATGATGATGAGTTTGCAAAAAGCACATGTTAAAAATCGTTGCCTTTTGCTTGCTGTCGTCGTCATTTCTTTATGTACTACACACTGTAACTACGTATGCTATGCACTTCAGCATAACAGTATAAGTTAGTTTTGGTTGTGCATACGAGCACGGACTGTTGGTACGTTAGGTGTTTCAGCGGTGCAAGAGGAGAGACACAGGCAGAAGCAGACGTCTGGGGGGAGCAGTACGAGGGCGGCGGATAGCCTGGCGCCGAAAACGCCGACGACGACAACAGCGACAGCGGCGACGACGGAAGGCGAGCCTGAAAGCACCAGCAACTACGCCGCAGACATGCCACCCGAACGCATACTGGAAGCAGAGCTCGCCACCGAACTCAACGCCTCAGACAACGTCAAAGTACACACTGTACGTACACACATGAGTAGTATAGGAGGCATAAATCCTCTGTAATCTCTGAATACAAACATGGATCGGGTAGTATACCAGTGGGCATGTTGCAGCACGAGCCACTGGATAGTGTAGAAACAGTTGAGCGTCAACTGAATCAGCTGATCGAATGGACTCGTCTCATACCGAACTTCATCGATCTCCCATTTGAAGATCAAGCTATTCTACTTCATACAGGTGGGTACAGCACGTACTAGTAGTGTCGTGTTCAATCGTCATTTTGTGCATGTGTAGGTACGTACAATGTGTCTACGTTGAGAATTCAGCTGGCAGATTGGGAGTGGGGGTTTGAGAAATTGAGCTGTGCAGTGAGATGGGGTCGTGCGCTAAGAAGGGCGAAATCCGTTACTGCGCTGCGTGTTCGACTCACGCACTGGCTGCCCAATTTTTCAAACTGCTTCTCTTGTGCTTACATGTCTTAATTGTGTACTGTACTGTGTTTTGTTGAAGGCTGGAATGAGCTGATCTTGGCCTCGATTGCTCATCGTTCTCGCGTGGATTGCGTGTTGATGTGGCCGGGTCAAGCGCCGATCAGTCGAACCGCAGCGCGTTCAGCTGGCATGGGCCAGATATTCGATCGTGTCTCCATCGAACTCACCGCCAAAATGCGCGAACTGCTCCTGGATCGTACAGAACTTGGCTGCCTCAAAACTATTGTACTTTACAATCCAGGTACGTATTAGCATTTCTTGGCACACGGTACATTACATTTACATAAATACGTGCAGTCGGTATTGAAACAAATGCAGGTGGAATACCGTGTTGCCGGAGCCCCCGATGCATAGCCCCATATAGAACCTCTCGACTTTTGCGTAGCCCCATGGGGCAATGCACGGGTAAATACGGTAATAGAAGCAAGAGGTGGAGACTTCTTCTTTCAGATGCAGTGGGTCTGAAGTGCACGTGGCAGGTGGAGTCTTGTCGGGAGAAGGTGTACAGCTGTCTGGAGGAGTACTGTCGGCAGCAGCATCCGCTGGAGCCGGGTCGCTTCGCCAAACTCCTTTTGCGCCTGCCGGCTCTTCGCTCCATCGGCATCAAGTGCCTGGATGACGTCAGCTGCTCTTTCCTGCCTCCGGTTCCCAGTATCGCCTGTTTCCTCCAAGTGCTCAATCGACAGTCCATGGCCTCCAGACACCTCTCAGCCAATCAGCATTTGCTCCCCTCTTCTTACCAGCTCCATCACCAGTCACCACATGCAACCAGCGGCAGCAGCAGATTTTGAGATTCATCTTGCATTATGACCAAGAATTTTGATTACTGGCTGATAATTTGTGCTTCTTACTGTGTGACGTAACGTACGCAGATTGTGTACGTACGTAGTACGTACTTCACGTAGGTACTGAACAATGTGCATACACATACTGTAAGTAGCCGTGGAAACATCATTAGAGTTATGCATGAGCTACTACGACAGTGCACTAGTACGCGAAGGTGCTGTGGATCGGATTTTTGGCTGTTGCTTCTCAATGCGATGGTCATTGAAGTTGTTCAGGCTATTCAGGACAGTCGTTTCAGCATCGCCAATTCTGGGTCTTGTTTTAGTTTCTGAGGATGTCTAAATGCCTGTTGTCAGGGCAAAATCGTCACTGCGTTCCAACGGCGCTCTCATCTGTTGCAGGGATGCGTTTCATCCCGCCAGAAGTTTCTGTGATTTTCACTCGAATACAGCAAAGGAGAACGTAATATGTAACTTCGGGCTAGTCGATGACAGAGTTCCGGTTCCTGCAACTCGCCTTCACCTACACGGCTCGCATAGCCCTTTGATTTTTATTCCCCGGGGGTTATACACGAAGCTTTACAGTACTTTGTACCTTTATCAGAAAGCTTCTATTGTATACTTTGGTCTTTGATGCCACGCTGCAGATATTTTCACAGCTCTAAAAGAGCACGAGCGATACGTAGACATCCGTACAGTAGAGCAACGTACAGTATAGTACAGTGTAGTTACGTTACGTAACGGCAACGGCGCTTCTTCCGGCCTTGCTAATGCTAAAAGGGACACTGATATTGTCATGCGCCCCTTTTTCTCTTTGCCTTCCCCGATCAATTTTTTCTTGCCTTGCACTAGTACGCACATTGAAGTACGTAGGCCCAACGTACGTAGGTACCGTATTTTTGGGTGTATATTTCCCCCCTGAGTAATCCCCCCCCCCCCCCCAGTGTATAACCCCCATTGGCAAAACATAAATTTTGTCCTATGTATATCCCCCCCTGGTGTATAACCCCCCATGTACTGGAAGGTACCTAACCTACCTATGTAAGCTGGTCATAAGCTAGCTATAGCTACTCCTACAACATGCTACCATGCCTATAAGCTTAGCTGAGCATGTCTTATACTAGACTAACCCTGTTTTGACCGCGATTATGCCCTAAAACACGTACTTTGACCTCAAAAACATGCCTCTACACACCTCTCAAAAACATAAATTTTGTCCCATGTATATCCCCCCCAGTGTATATCCCCCCCCCCCCCCCCCCAGTGTATAACCCCCCATCAGACCTCTCGATTTTTGTATGGGGCTATACACCCAAAAATACGGTATGTACAATGAACACTGAATACGTCGTATCAGCAAAACTGGCTTCCTTCCGTCTTTTGAAGTCATGCCATTCAAGCTTCTTCATGATTTGCTTTGGTCGTGCTTTTCGCGTTGCCACCACCAAACTACTAGTTGCTCAGTTCTCACTCTCTTCAATATTTCAGTGGCTGATCAGAAAGATTGTCACTCTTTCACGCTTTTATTTTTATTCCTCCTGGAATTTGCACCATTTCAACCTTTTTCACATCCAGTACAGAGCGGTAGATGGTATTTAGCATCATTACTCGTGTGTCTCTCTCAGTTTTCTGCTTGCGTGGCTCAGCGTCGGATTAGAAATGAGGATTAGGATCACGTGCTTTTGAGTTATGAGCTTAGTTCTATTCTTCTCTCAAGCTAATCGAGTATCGGGCGACATACGCATTGATCAAAATATAGAGTTTTTCTTCCGCTTCGTTTTCTTCCGACAGACGAACAAAAACCGAGCCCTTTCCTATCCAACGCTTTTCATTATCATCGACACAAAGCATGAGCCGGCAGTATTTTCAATAATTTCCCGTTTTGCTATTCGCCCGCCTTTTGTCAATCTTAGTACAAGAGTTTTGCTCATGATGAGGAACTCTCTTGTACCATGTATAGCGTGCGAACTCGTGAAATAATTGCGTAATGCGACAACGTGGCGGTTGCCCTCTCGTTATGTCGTAACTCGTAACTCATAATGTAGTGGCTGATTGGAAATGCATAAGTTTATTTGCTTCCGCCGGCAGCCGATCAGCTTTCAAGTACAGATACTACATATAGCTAAGGCCGGTCGTCACGCATTCATCGCGACATCAAGCTATGGCCTACGTATAGCCTAACGTCTGACTCGTTATGCGTTAGCCGCGTTCATTATTGCTTGCTTGTGCTAAAAATTTCCCTCTCTGCTCCTTGTACATTTGCGGCAGTCGCACTCAACTACGTGTACTACCGTGGAAAACTAACTAACTAGCTTCATGAAGTCTCAGTTGGAGCTTCCCACCTCTGACAGTGACATGTATTTGAAGGTAGAAGACAGTGAGGCGGCTAGTATGTCGCTGCCGAGACGCGCCAACAGTTTGCGACTACCTCGCAATAAGAAGCGACGAGGCAGTGGCGCTGCGACAGCCACCGCGTCCTCAACCAGCAGTCGACAGGCTTCGCCGTCTCCGTCTCGAGCCTTGGCTCTCTCCAGCGAAGACCTGAACAAAATCGGCAGCTTCGGCCTCGCGTACGCCGAGTCCTCCGTCCCGCGATTAACGGCGGCGCATAAGAGTCTACTCCGCTTCTCCTGGAGTCACGTGGGCAAGTGGGGACCGAGCAGCATCGGCAATATGATCTTCCGGCGCATCTTCCAGAAGAATCCAGACATTCGACGCATCTTCCCCTTCGACAAGACGTTGGTGTCGGACACGAGCAATAGCGCCGTTTTGACGAAGCACGCAGAGGCTGTCACCGCAGTGATCGATGAGACCATGGAACATCTGGACAATCTGACTGCCTTTGCTCCGCGCCTCATGCATTTCGGCATGTTGCACGGCAAGTTGGAGCCTTTGGGATTTAAGAAAGCCTACTGGGATATTTTCGCGGAAGCGATGACCGAATCCGCCATCGAATGGACCGGAGTCAGCGCCGGCGGCGGACATCGGGAAACGATTCGCGCGTGGACGCTTCTGCTCTCCTTCATCGTCGACAAGATGCGATTCGGATACGACGCGGAAGTCAAATATCGCCGACGCAATAACCTGGTGCCGGAATCGCAGAGACGGAGATCCTCGGTGACTCTCTCTCCTTCCGGCTCCTTCATTGATACCTCCCACCACGAGCATCATCACAATCGTAGGAAGCATGATAACGATGAAGATGACTATGCCTGATCTGATACTGATAACGAAACCGGGATTTTCACCTGAAATTTGATATGCCTACAGCGTATTGTATCTCAGCGTGTGCGTTTTGCACTGCATGAACACAGCACGTGCTAACGCTAGCCTTGCACCAAGCGTAGTTACCATCTACGTCGTTATGAATGAACTCATAGCCGTGTTCTTTTCCTGTCTATGTACATTGCGAAAGTGTGCACAATGATGGATGGATGGTATGGCGCGCATGGCTTGTTTTACCTACCGTTGGATATACAGTATATGATATGTGCGTGGAAAAGAAAGATTGATTGATAAGGTACTCTGAATTTAGTACTTCTCAGGAAGGAAAAGTTTTACTCCATATTTGGCATTATTCGAGACAGGAGCAAACGACTGAAAAGAAACAATAACAGACTACCATAACCGAAGAATATGCCCATAATGGGCCGCTATCCGGCCCCTCAGTTTGACGTCACCAAATTTTTCTACACAGCGACAAACAAAGTCTGCTTATATGTTTATACGTAGGCCTACAGAAAATCCACTTCAATAGTCACCGAAGGAATCATTATTCATTCTGAGGTATCACATCGACACTCTTTTAGCGGAGCAGTGACAATGAAGCATGAAATCATCCAGCTTGGAGAATTTTATGGACAGGCAGCATATTATCTCCAAGACAAAATTATAGCTTTGTACATACGGTAACTACTGTACTGTAGGGTAATATATTTTCTAGCTCCATCGCACTAGTACTATTATTCTACCGACAGTTGCACGCAAAACCAGAATAGGAAGACGGAAACGAACAGGGACTGACAAATACTGACTAATCAGAGAAAGCAATCAATCAAAAGCAATCATGCGCAGGCATATTATGTTCCATCTCTCGTTTTCTCGGAACAATAAGGAGACAGAGAAGAGAATCACCTCAATTCAATAACAAGAAACGTCGAAAAACAAAGACGACTACTGTACGTAACGTACATAAGTGATAATACGTACTGTACGTGCAATTTCCATGTACACCGGAATATCTTAGTTCTACGTACTTATCGGTTCTTCCAATCGATGCCATAAAATGTCAAAGATATTCTCTACTAGGAAGTTGACTAGACCCCGAAAAGAACAAAGATAACCGAGCTAGTCAAACCACCGCATAATTTTTACAAAAAAACGGCTACCATCAGCAGTTGTGACAATCACGATCTGC
>JASAMW010002225.1:0-54908 GCA_030247985.1 Epsilonema sp. ZAB3_2 | reverse complement strand
AAGCTCTGTACCGACCCTACAACAGAAGAAGAGCAACTCCGAGCCATCTTTCACTCCAACCATTTCCCAACAGATACAATCAACAAGGCTATGCAACGTCCAATAGGGCCTCGTCCCCAGCCATTGCAAGAAACCAGAATCAGTCTGCCATACATACCCCGTCTCACCTCTCAAATCTCCAGCTTCCTCCGCCGCTTCAACGTCCGTGTAATCGCCAGTAAGGGAAGGACACTCGGAGCCCTCTTCATGAAAAACAGTCCACCCCAAGACCCATTGCAACGACGAAATGTCATATACAGTATTCCATGCAAGGATTGCAGAGAAGTGTACATTGGTCAAACAGCCCGTCACCTTTCCTCTCGTATCACGGAACACAGGGGCAGCTCTCGCCGTCCATCAACAACTGACAATAGTGACCAGGTCACATCCGCCGTGGCCCAACACCAATTGACAACCGGACACTCAATAGATTTCGAAAGCACCAAGGTATTGGACACAGAACCATATTGGCTTCGACGTTTGACGCTGGAGTCACTCTACATACAATCAATTAGGCACACTATGAACAAGAAAGATGAGACGGAAGTCCATCCCGAATGTATCCGCCTATTCAAGAAATACCTTCGTCACTGCCCCTGTGCTGAATGACTTATGCAAATCCACAGTTGCCAGCCGTCACGTTGGTTTTCATCTTTTCACGCATGACGACGCGGCGTCAGTTGCGGCTATGATCCAACCTGAAACAATTTTTCACTTTTATTGATTATTAGTTTGCAATAATTATAATTTAGCTCTCTGTTTCTTATTTTGGTGTGCTTATTCTTGATTCTGTTGCAGGGTTTAGCCTGAAGAAGGAGCACGTTTCCTTTTGCTCCGAAAGCTTGCAAGTTTTCCCGTACGTAAATTCTTTTACCATCGGTTGCGGGTTTTCTCTCTGGTCTGTATAGTCCATCGCATCACAGACACTACCATCGTCTTGCATTTTATGATATATATATATAGACTGCCAAGCAAAATTTTGAAGCTCTTCAAGATTTCTTCTATAATGCTCATCCTGAATACAAAGAAAGGGACTTCTACATTGCTGGAGAGGTATGTATGTACTACCATGGAGAGACCTGTGCTATTTTGTTTGTACACTTTTTCAATTGGCACGTGAAGGAAATCATATTGTATTCGTATGGACGTACATATAGGAAACCAAGGTAGGCACCCTCGTCTTCAAATTGTATTCCAAATTTTTAGTCTTATGCCGGTGTTTATGTTCCAACCCTGGCAAAGCTCATTGTGGACGCTATGAAAATGAAAAAATTTCCAACTACCCTCAAGGTAAGAAGGGCAGCATGCACAGTATACAGTACACCCACTCCCACTGATTGGGTAGCTTATATACTGTATGTGAATGTGACGTGTGCATTTCAGGGTATAGCAATTGGGAATGGCATTTACAGCACGTCCACAAACTTCAACTCTGCAATGGACTTTCTGTATTTTCACGGTTTGCTTGGAGATGCGTAAGTATACACATTTCATTGTTTATTTAGTTGTCCATGGGTGGAAAGTTTCCACTGGAAGGAAACTAGTGAAAAATACAGTTTGGTTGTTGCTTGGCTGTAGAATGTGGCACAAAATGAAGGAGGCCTGCTGCCCCAAAAGCTGTGCAGCCACTTGCGATTACTCTCGCGCTGTAAATGCATCAATTTGGACTCCAAAGGTGATTCCACCTGCCCTTATGCAATGTCACAAGCTGGTCTTCGATGCTTGGTGGAAAGTATTGTGGAACAGGTAACAAAAAACAATTTGTGCATTATTATGTATGTAGGTCTACATGCGAATGAAGTGATACATTTGTGATCGGAGTAGTTACGTAGTTTATGCGTATATAGACCACTTTTAGCAGTGACCCATACAGTCTCTATCAAAGTTGCTACGACGAAGATCATCACTTCTTGGCACACTTTCGAAGTGCTCTGCCATGGCTTTCCGAGGCAGACGATGAGGAAATATTGCATCTAAAGGTCGTTTGCATTGAAAAACTAGTTTTAAACACACGACTACCTTCGCTTTCTTGCGCAAAGCACACACACTTTGCCTGGCTCCAGTAAACTATGTATTTTTGTGCCAAAGGCGCAGTCTCTTGCAGGGGTAATGTTAAGTGGAGCTTACCATGTGCTTGCGATTGATTGGTATATAGGATCACATGAATCCTGGCTGGACAGATGCTCTTGGAGGATTTCCATGTTATTGTAAAATTGCAGCTGCATCCTATCTGCAACAAAAGGATGTGTTGCATGCACTACATATCTCATCAGCCTCACCAGTCTTCAACATTTGCTGGAGGTACAATACCATAATTTTCACCAGATCATCCAGACGACTCTCATACCCTCTGTGTTATGAGACAATCAAGGAGTGAAAATTGATTTTTTAGTAAGTTGCTTAATGAATCGATTTACAAAAAACAGTATCCTGAACTCGCATCAGTCTTTCAACACATTATCAAGAACACTAATTCCAACTTCAAACTTCTATTTTACAATGGAGACACAGACATGGTGTGCAACTTTCTGGGTGCTCAATGGCTTGTAGCAAATCTGACCAAAACCTGCGGCATACCTGTATATTAACATAGGTTGTTTTCCCATTGCTGGCTTGTGTATGGGTACATACTTACTGCATGTACATCACACTATACAGTACATATGTACATACATGTACATAGGGTAACATAGGTAGCCTATACACAACATAACAAACAAACAAAGCACACATGTGTACATGTAATGAGTATGAATAATTGTTCCTGCTGCTACAGGTTGAACAGGACCATAAAGCTTGGTGGCACCGCAAACAAATTGCTGGTTACTGGACCAAGTATGGTAGGAATATTCACCAACTCACTATCAAGGTATGCAAGTACTTATGCAGGTATTTTCACACAAAACGTAACAGCAGACATGCGACTTGATCAATGATCAGCAGACCACAGTAACCACGAATGTGCATGTTAAAAATCACATTAATGTGAGTGAATAGGGTGCGGGCCACATGGCACCAATGGACAGAGGTGGACCAGCTCTTCAAATGATTGCCAACTATATTTGGGGAAGAGATTACTCCAAACCCACAGGAATCGATGTGAAACCCAGGCCACCAATTCATAATGGCACATCATCAATTAATGTATCATGGGTGACTGGATCATTGTGAAGACACTAATATCACCATTTAGTGTATGTGTGAAATTTTAAAGTCTTTGCTGCATTTATCCCTTCGTGTTGTTTGAGTACCCCATGATACATACTTGCAGAGTTTTCCCTTTAATCCTGCTAGAGTAGTACAATATTTTGTAGGAATAGCATAAATTCTGTGTATTCTTTGTCAGGCAAAAAATTTTCAAGAATAGTAATCGTTGGACAGTAATAAAATATAATAATAAAAAGTAAAAGGTAATAAAATAGCATAATAGCATAAGATGCATAATTCTTTGTATTCTTTGTCAGGAAAAAATGTTCAAGAATAGTAATCGTTAGGATAGTAGTAAAATTGGTGTGCAGATGGAGATTTCTTGATTCCTTTCACAGAGTATTCTGGGTTTACTGGTTTCACTCTCTTCACAGGTGTTACTCTCTTTTTGCCATTGCTGTCTGGAGACTGCTTAACACTGCGGCAAAATCCATTGACCAGATACATTAGGGCATGAAAGATAGTCAAAATGCTGATTCCAGCATACAACCCCAACGAACCACCAACATTGCTGAGTAGTTGGCTGAGAGTGTACTGCTCGTACCTTTCAACAACCTAAATAATACACAATAATGAATTAATACACACAATTCTGTTCCTTTGTAAGCTTCAAGGTTGAGATTTCACGATTTCACTTACTTGTAACTGCAAAGTCTGGAAGTAGATGTCCACTGCTGCATAACTTTTTGCCACTTCTTCTGGGGTTTTCACATGACCTACTGATCCTGCGCCTCTTCTATGAGTGATTAGAGCTGCGATGGAATGGGTTTGTGCCTGAGAAGGAAATTTTGATGTGGTGATGCTGTACTGGATTTTCTTGTCATTGCAGGGTGGTGCACATTTTCTTTTGCATATCTTTAGTACATCATTGAGTCTTTGCCTAGGTACATGATTGGCCAAAGAAAACTTTTAAGAAACTATGTTTGAGGTGGATGAGAAATGAATTGCTGCTGAAAACATCCTGAGGATTCTTAGCTTACATTTCTTCTGCAGGTGTCTTGAAGATGCAATCATCAATTGTGTCAAATTCACAGAGGGTTAGGTTATTTCGCTCATTAGAATCAGGTGTCACGGAGCAGTTGCACATCTGGCCCATCTGTGCCATCTCACAGTCTTGTTCACAGTTCAAGGTGGAGTAGAATGCGTCTAAAAACAGTTCAATTCAACTCCTCTATGCAGTTATGGGTGGTTTCCTTCATTACTCGTGCTTTCTCTGGTATAGGCTTCTCCACCATTTTTACACTCTGCAACCCACCTGGCATTATTTGCAGGGTTGGATTTTCAACGCATGGTGCTGGATAGAGGTTGATATCAGCAGCACTCTCCCTTCTCTTGGTCATTTCTTGTTTCAATGCGATCCAGCTATGTGTGCCAGGTTGAATCATCATCCAGTTTCCCAAATCAAACCTCCCATTGTAATCAGCCTGTATTGCAAAACCTTCATCCAGGAAATTTCTCTCCAAGTCTGGCAACTCTTCCTCGATAAATGCATTTAGAGCGAAGAACAAACCATTGGCAGTTCCTGCAAAGGGTTTCAGCTTTAGAACACTGAATTATTTTGTTAGGATTATTTGTTCATAAATTTCACCTGGTTTTGTGACATTGTAAACCTTGGGATTCACATCAATCTGAAAGCACTTGGCAAACTCTGGGGTGTATACAGTTTTGAAGCTGAGACCATTTTCAGCTAGCTTTTGTGGAGTCATTTTCTCTGTGTATTCATGTTGATTGCAAGGGTCCTGCAATGGCTTGTCAATGGTTCTTATCACTTCTACTTGTTCACATCCATAACCCATCACATCCATCAGTTTATCAAACGTGAAATTATTAGCCTTTCTCCAGTTGGCAAATTTCTCCTTCTGCTTGGCGATTTCATGCTGTGGCGTAGTTTCAAAGGGGTACTTGTTGGTGAAGTGTGCAAAAAAGTAGGTCCTCAATTCCGCGGTAAAATTGTACTCCTGCACTTTAGAATTGCGCAAGCGGTTAAAGGGGTTGTGTTGCAGGAGGATTTTAACTGATGATTTTGAAGGTTATTTTCGAGGTTTTAATGCTGATTCCAAAGAACTACCTAGTGTATGTACATAGCTCGTGGATCTATTTATCATACAATACTGCATGCATTACGTATGGTAGTACGTTACATACCCTACCCACTTATACATACAGGTTTTCTTGAAAGAAAACGTCAATCGCTTCTCACTCTTACTTCTTGCTGTGGACAGCATTCTGCTGCACAACCCCTTTAAAGTTGCATACTGTAATGGTAGGAAATGCCAGGGCCCCATCGCCAGGTGCTTCATAGACGGTCGTGGTCCATTTATCACCACTTGTGAACTGGGTCATTAGACCATATATGGAAATTACCAATGCCACGATGCTACCCAGTAGGAGCAGTGACCAGGTGATCTTTCCACAGGTGGACTCAGAGCTGGACCAGTCTGCCCATCCATGACAGCTGGTGGTTTCACACCACTGGCGAAACATGGATTTGCAAGATTGTCGGCCCATAATATTAGCCTTGCTCGATAACAGAGTATGTTTTTCTCAACCTGCCCATAGCTAAGGTCTAGTATCTATCTAGTAGGCTACCACACTCACGCACAGCACACCTGTGGTAAATTTTTTTACAAAATCTACACAACTATTGCAATAAAAAGCAAAAAAACTTGCAAGTTTGTGTAAAATTTACTACAGGTGTGCTGTGCTTGAGTGTGATAAATACTGCACCTTAGCCTTATGGGCAGGTTGAGAAAATCACGCTCAGTTATCGAGCAAGGCTAATAAACGACCTTGTGAAGTCCACCTTTTAAGTTTTATGTCAAGACCTTATTTGTTTCATTTGATAACTTGTACAAAACTTTACAGTCATACTCAGGTTTGCAATAATTGTGAAGTCTGCAGAGCAAACAATTGTGATGGCTGGATATAATTTATTTTTGGCCAAACAACGTACTTTTTGAATATTAAAAATAGAATGTGGTAACGCCCTGAAAAGGTGGAAATCACTACCATCACGCCGGGCCGGGATTAGAGCATGTCTAATTAACCATTAACCTCTAGTCAAAACGCTGTAGGAGTCCGCGGCAAAACAAGAACTCCTAAAGTTTAGGAGTCTGAACTTTCTCTAGTAGTTCTTGCTTTATTATCGGAAAAACCCGGGAAAAATTTTCTCTAGTAGTTCTTGCTTTATTATCGGAAAATAAAGCAAGAACTACTAGAGAAAGTTCAGACTCCTAAACTTTAGGAGTTCTTGTTTCGCCACGGACTCCTACAGCGTTTTGACTAGAGGTTAATGGTTAATTAGACATGCTCTAATCCCGGCCCTGCTTTAGGGTAGGTTAAACCTTCTAAGCTATGTCTTCTACTGTAGCTCACTTTTTTCATGAAACACATCTGAACACCCTTGTTGATATAAGTATGTATTGTGTATTAAGGATTTTGGATGAATGGCTATTAAAATAACGCACATGTGAATTTGCTGCTTCTGATGTCTGTTATCTCCTTGACACTATTGGTAAATGAAGCGCAATTACATACCCAATTTACTGTTCTATTGTCATTATTTACGTGCATGACAAGCAGTGATTTTCCAAACGATTACACTACAAAGCAAGCAATTTTTTTTACTCCATGCATAATAATGTGGATGGTGGAATGGAAGGCAACAATGAATGATGACAAATCAATACGTGAATGGTGTACTAGCAAAAAAGTGCTGAATGCAAAAAGTTGTCCACATTACTCATGAAAAGCCAAATAAAAGAAAATCTGTAGAATCTACATGCCAAATATTTTGTGTTCACAAAAAGCAAATACCCCTCTACACAGAAAAAGTAGGTACACAGGTAACACAGACAGATTACCCCTCCCTCAATCATTCAAATAGTAGCCTGCTTTCAATCAATAATTTACACAGTGTTAACCCATCGACAAAACTGAGCTCTCTTCTGTCTTACAAATTCTGCTATACTTTGTACTAAACCTGCTGCTTCCTCGTAACACACCTGATTGATATGTCGGTCTACAGTAAATCGTTTTCGACTATTTGCCAGCCAAATAAATTCAGTGGTGACTCCAGCATCATGTGTATAAAAAAACTCAACAACATTCGCAAATTGCAAAAAGAACTTGTCACAAGGTCGCTAAGGGTTAATCCTCGCTGCCTCTTCTTCTGTCGTACAGACTATGGCAAAGGGTTTCTTTCAGGTAAACCATTTCGATTCGCTCCTCCCCAACTTTCTCGCCTCCAAACCGATTTTTAGGGATCTGAAAACAAGTTTATTTAGGCCTACTTATTGGTTATATTTTGGCATTATCCTATTTATTTATTTATTTATTTATTTATTTATTTATTTATTTATTTATTTATTTATTATTTAATTATTTATTGAGCCTATTTATTTACTTATTTATTTATTTATTTAATTATTTTTTTTTTTTTTTTTTTTTTTTTTTTTTTTTTTTTTTTTTTTTTTTTTTTTTTTTTTTTTTTTTTTTTTTTTTTTTTTTTTGTTTTTTGGTTGTAGGGTACTGTGTGGTAAACCCAGACAAGGGGGTAAACCCGGACGCCCAGCAATCATACAACCGATTAAGACAAGTACTGTATTCTACCAATCGATTTCTTGAACTCTCCTCTTGCACATGAGCTTACCATGTTCACCGTTTGCTGAAGCGGCAAGTTCAGTGAAGCTTAGGTGTCCTGGTTCTGGTTTACCCCATAGTACCAACCAGTACGCTTTAGCGAACTAATAAAATTTTCAGTCTTTTCACATGTGGGTTCTTCGTAAAACAATATGGTTGCAAGCTTCCGACTTTACCCAACCCAACTCACTGTCCGAGTTTACAGTACCTCACATATCTCTTCTGAGAATGTTTTGTGACCCGCCAAAAATTCTGACGGGGACAAAAACTATCATTAACTCCTGGCAGATGCACGACTAGCTTGATCACTAGTATGCATCTTCTCCATAAACCAGGATTCTAATATGAGCACGATAAAAATATCGTGAAACATCAAAGTTGTCAGTTCACAAAACACCTAGAAACAGTGTGTGCATTACTGACTGCCAGTAGGGATTTGCATGCGGTTTTTTCAACTTCCCATTCTTTGCAGAATTATCTGTTAACCCCTACCGTAATCGAGATTGAGAAAAAGGTGGTGTCTTTGTCTTTCATTTGAAAATTGGCAATTTGAGGGCCCGACTTTGACCTATGATTGCAAATGTACTTGCTTACATGAAGAATTTGCTTTGGGCTGTGGCCATCAAAGTACTCGCTTCGCAGAAATAGCATGAGGCTGGTTTTGGTGAAGCGGTCGAGCCACCGATCCACATCCCTGTGGTGCTCCTTTCGCCATAACGGTTTTCTAAAAAGCCAGTAAAGTTACCTACAAATAGGCCTACATACTGTACACATTTTTTACTGTAATTTTACTGTGCAATTTGGGGAAAATATTTTCAGAAATTTTACCCAGAAAATTGGCACAGCATCATCTTGTAAATCCGAGCATTGGGCTGTTCAAAGCTGCAGTACATGGTTGTGACCTAAACATGGTTGTTAAAGGTGTTTTCTTCCATCGCTATCAAGTTTATTATTTAGACACACTGGTACAATCAAAATCTGCTGGCATACTGTACCCCTTGGCTCCACAGGTCCAATGCGTACTCCGAAATAAAGGTCGTTTTTCCAATTCCAGTAGGTCCAGTCAAAATTGTCAACTCCGCAGGTCGGAATCCTTGCAGAATTCTTGTCAAAACAGGGAAGCGGTTCCACTAAAATTACATTAGACGAAAAAACTTTGCTCAAGCAATCTCAGAATTAAAGCTGCTTCTCAACAGAAGACCAAGGTTGTTTTTATGCAACCACCCCTTTAACCTAACCCTTACCGTTGCCAAGCCTCTCCCGATCTTGTCGCTGAAAATGATCTCATCGCGCACATTTGCGCGCATATCCGCCGGGGTAGACATGGCGTTTTTGGGCAAAACTCGATGCAGTGGAGCAGGTACTGGTACAGGTCTCGCATTTTTCACCACATTTGCAGTACTGTTTCCCATGCTTCCCCCAAGATTAATCGCTCCATTCATTAGAGGAACAGCATCCACCGGATTATTATGATTATGGTGAACGTTGCCTGGATCCCCCCTCACTGAAGCGACCGACTCTTCTGAGCTGATATCATCGAATGGATGCGGTTGGAAAATTTCCGCCATTTTGTCATGACCATAGCGCTGGAGAAAACTCACTGGGCGCAGAAGGGGACCGTACAGCTTCTTATCCCTGTAAAGTGACATCACAGTTTTGATCACAATTTCTTTATGACAAGACAAACATAAACTTGAAATTCATCATCATTGCCTGCTGGTTTTAAAAATGTGAATAAAATGACGCTGAATTTAATGATGTGGTGCTTTTTCTTACATGACAACGGAGCATTTGATGGGGAACAAAGCGTTGGCCACTTCCCTCGCTTCATCAAACGATTCCTCTGGGAACCATAGGTAGACCCTGTGAAAATCTTCCAGATAGGAGAGAATCTAAAAAATAGCAGCCAAATTTTGTAAAATGAAAGTTTGTAAGCGAAACAAAATGGGTTAACAAAAGCTGCAGAGACATAAAAAAACACTCCTGGCCTTACATCTGAATTGATTTTGTCAGCATTGGCACCATGTGGAAGGGCGAGGGCGACTTTGCGATTACAGCCCTGGTACACAGCCATCGCATCCAGCTCATCCACTGTCAGGACAACCTCTGTGTCATTGTGGGTGACTAGATGCCAGCCAAAAAAACCAGAGAAAGTGCTAAAATGTATACACCCATTTCATTTTACTCCTCAACCATAAGCCAAGCAAAGGGTTATTTATCCCATTGACTCTACCTCTGAATTTTGAGGACCTCAAATTTTGCTTACATACTACTGTAACCTGAATTCAGATTTACCATTGTTCCCTTTGTTAGCTAGAAAACTAATCTGAGGAGTCATCCTATGCCCTTTTAGAGTGCCAGCCAACCTTGGATTTGAAGGAAGAATTTCAATATCCACCCCAGGCCGCCCAGCTTTATCGCGAAACAATCTGAGGATCTTGGCACCAGAAGGCTTCAGAACAGTTTTCTCTGCCAGTGTCCATCGATATCTGGGCATGATGAGGCCATCTAGGGCGGACGTGGCTCTTACATTGAACTTCACAAGTGTTTCATCTGTGAATTTCTGAAAAAAGTAGAACGTAAGTAAGAATCATTCCACATGTCACATTAACAGCTACGGTACATACATAGCGGCAAATTGTTCATAAATTACGTAAAGTTCCAGTGTTCTCCGCAGATCGTGCCAGTTGGTGGTGTTCTTCTGCATGAAGAATCGAAGTTTGACCGAGAAATCCCATAGGTCCTCCACCTCGGCAGGTACGTGATCCATGCTTTTTGTCTTTACGTGATTCTGTTCTGGGGGTGATTGCTCCCTGTCCACATGCAAATCATCCCAGAAACAATAGGGGCATAATCGCGTCTTCATTGGACATTTCAGCCTCATTCAAGAAATGGCGCCAATTCAAATTGAGTTGGACAGTTTACACGATCAAAATAAATGAGGGTAATTAAAGGGATAGGCGCACACGGCGGAGGTATTTTTTAGTCCCTAAAAGAACCGAGAAACGAAGATGGAGTAGGGAAATCAAAGTATTTCAGTGCAGTGAAATGAATGCACAGCCTCTTTAAAGCATTGCCGAAGCCAAAGTCTGGCAATTTCGTACAGTCGGATAGATAGTCAGAACTGCTTTTCTTCTTTTGTGAGTTCTGAATGGGGAAAATGGTTGCAGCAACGGTCGCAACTTAGAGCGACGTGTCACTGTTTTGCAGCGCTTAGAATCATGAGGACAAGGTCGAGGTATCGTAGGTAGGTACGTGATTGAAGGAAGCTGACGGTTTAAGCTAACTGCAGGCAAAGGGTCTTAAAGCTGCGCAATGGCGCCAGACCTCAAGAAATTATGGTTACCGACTGTGTTTTATGCGAGCTTGCTTGTTTTCGATATGGTAATTTTAAGAGTGCTCATGTGCCTCAGCGTGCTTGTCAGTCAGTGAGGACTGTGCGCGCATAATGGCTTAAGACTTTAGCGTCATGAAGGGCAATTTTGCACGTGACTGCATGCCAAAACGTAGTCGAAATTATACCTGAAAACTCTTGATGCAGAGTCACAGACCCACCGATAATGAGTACGTATACGTGGGGAGGGGATACGATCGTATAAAGGGTACCAACAGAAAGTATGTAGTAGACGAAATAGATTGTATGAACGGACTAAAGAGAGAACAGGCAAGGTCGCATGTCACTTGTCACAATCGTTTAGTTTTGAAAATTTGACATGGTAAATTACGTAGGCTACGGGTTACATACAGTACATACAGTACATAGTGATGTCCTAGTGTAAAGCTGTGCCAAATTTGGGGGCGGAGAACAAATTGACATGATAATTTAGGAATTCGTGTGCCCATTTTGAAGGTGTGAGGAAGCATGAGGAAAGGAAGCAAGGAAGAAGCATGAGCACTTTTTTCTTGTTCCATGGAAGTTCAAAAATCTCACTCTGTGACTCCCTATACGGTATGGATGGCCTATACGTAGTACCTACCGCCCCTACGTACCGTAACCCAAATAAAAACAGGAACGTCAGATGGCGCCATCAAAAACCTTTGATGTTATTGGCTTCATGAAACTCAATGATAGCTTCAGATAATTAGTGGTGTTCTCGAAAAATACCTGAAAACTTTATGTCGCCAAAAAACACTATCAACTTGAATTGACGCAGAAAAGACTAAAAGTTGAAATGTCCAACAATTCGACAGCACGGAAGGAATTTACAGGAAATTCATCATGCAGTGCTATGGATAATTTGGGCCTAATTGACCGCAACGCAAATGGCCCAACTTACCCCAGCACAATGGCAAAAAGTCTTACCCGTTGAAGTTGAAATCGTCTTTGTTGTTTTGCTCCAATGGCCGAGTGGAGTTGTTATTGGTCTGTTGTGGAGGAACCGGGGTTCGTTTCCTGCGATGGTCCAGGCGTGAATTGGTGGGTCGTGGCGTCGGAAGCTGACTTTTGTGCGCCAGGGTAACTGGATTTTCGCTGCAAAAATCAAGACTGCTTACTTAGTACTAGTAGTACTTAATAGAAATGCAGCTGGGTTTAAAGGTGGAAGGTTTACGTTTACCGACTATTAGTTTGCCAAGGTAAGTAAGTACAAGTGCAGACCTTTACGTACATAAGTTATGTAGGGTAACGGTACATGCATGCATGCATATGATATGTTCGTATATAAGATTGAGCATTACTTGACGACTGGCATGACCATTTCTTTAGGAAGAACACAGTTCAGCCTAATCTGCACATAGTTTGGTGTTGATACCGTAGAACAGACTTTTGAGAGCGCACGAAATAAATTCTGAAGCTTCTCTCTCAGCTTACAGGTCACAAGCAGAATAGTACCCTTTAAAGGGTGTCAGAATTCGAACCGCCTGCCTATCTACTACGTACCATTAGATACGCATTCTCAGTTAAAGGACAGAACTTTTTACGCGCTTATCAAAAGTCTATTTCGCAGCTAATAATCGCCCACCACCTAGGGTATAACTAGGGTAGCACCAAAGCACGATGCCAATACTAAAAGCAGGGCGACTTTTCCGACAGTACTATGTAGGTACGCCCACCTTGTCACTGTAGTACCTTTTCCAAGCTTTTTGCCTTCTTAAAGCCAGTCAGACACCTTCTTGTTCCACAATGAATCTATCAAAACTTGATTTAGCGCTCCTTCGAACCACAAAATTCGTTTTCTTCCTGGGCTTCCTTTCAAGAAAGAAACAGATGAAGCACACACCTTCACAGAACTTTGAAGCGATGGCTTCTCGCGTTGTCTGACAGGGTCACGGTCGCACAGGAAACAGTTTTCTTGTGGAGGGGTGCATAAAGCAAAACCAAGAGCGGCAGGCTTCTTAAAGCTACCCGACAAGCTTTTTATTTTTAACGGACAGTACAGCCTCTTCCAGCTTTATAGAGCGTACTCAATGGCGCAATGCTGAAGTAAAGGTACGTATGATATCGAGATAATTACAGGAAACAATTAGCCATGAACTCATGAGCTGAAAGCGAAAAGCTTGGGTTAATACAGACTGCAAGACTGCGCGGGCTAGAGAGAAAGAAAGTCTTGAATTCTATATTGTCGGTAGGGTTGGGGCTGTGTGGTACCGATAGCGATGACGCGACATGGTCGATTTAAGAGTCCTTGTGATCGGCTCTGCTAGCTAATCGTTGGTATGGAAATAAGAAAACAAACAAAGGAGCAAAATGCGGGTGACTTTGGAAAGTTGTGGGCGGGAAGGAATACGGCGGCATGCATGTTGTGAACAAAATTTTGATCAAAACAAAGGGTAATAAGCGAAATTACTGACTTGGGGTCGCCAAAGAATGAAACTTTTACTACGTACATACTACGGTGCTATTGAATGTGAATGTACGTATACGTATGTCGGGTACGTATGCCAGATATTCATTACGTACCTACCTACATACACGTGGTTCTGCCATTTGGCTAGAACCAGGAACGGAACCAAGCAAGATTTCTACGGTAGAGCTACAGACCAAGCCTAAGCAAAAACCCAAGCCCAGCTCATTTAAGCCTAAGCCTAAGCCTCAGCCTAAGCCTAAGCCTAAACCTAAGCCTAAGCCTAAGCCTAAGCCTAAGCCTAAGCCTAAGCCTAAGCCTCAGCCTAAGCCTAGCCTAAGCCTAAGCCTAAGCCTAAGCCTAAGTCGAAGCCGAAGCCGAAGTATTCTGCTGACACCCTATAGTAATTTTGTTGTACCACGTTGTACTTGTACGCATACTCTTCGCAATTAGCTGAAGCTCTTATTGCAATAATGGATGTCCAACAACGAGAATTTGAGTTTTCCTAACTCGTACAACGGAAACGTAGACAGAACAGGCAGTGAGACAATAAACTTTGAAACAATTGTAAAATAAAATATAAAAAAATAAATAATAACAGAGCGGTGCACTGTCGCAACCATTGCAGAATAGAAAAATTAAAAAGTCATGTTCTCGCCTGGGCTCGAACCAGGGACCTTCTGTGTGTTAGACAGATGTGATAACCACTACACTACGAGAACCGATAAGTGATTCTTCGAAAACTCGATACTTGTTTGCGCAACCAGGCTACCGTACTTTCCCGCTGGACATAGGTGGTCTACAAAAAACGTCGAAACAAAAATTTCCTGTTTTCTTTACGAACCTGTTATGTCTCAAGAAAAATAATTATTTCAGAACGGACAGCGCTACCAAAAATAATCAAATCACGTGCACGACATCATCAACAATAATAAATATGCATACGTACGTACCACTGGTGTCAGAGTAAAATGTAATATGTGGTAGTGGTCTGTAATGCTATGTATGCATTATGTAAGGCAAAGCTCTGAATATGACAGTGAAAAGTAATATGACAATGGACAAGTATGTAGCACATGTAGGAGTAATAAAAATGGCTAGGATTGTAAACTTTAATGACTTGTTTTTCGAAACGATTCAGTGCAACAGATGTTATACCTATAATCGGTTATGATCATTTTCCTATTTATTATAATCACTTTGGTTGCTTTGGGCATTCGTTGAATAAACCATTGAAAAGGGAAGTCAGTTCAGTCCAGTTCACTACATTTTGGTGGCCTAACACGGGCACACGGGCAGGCAAAAGGTGTACTGGACTGAACCTGACAGCGTTGACCTTGCAACTACAAAGAACTACAGTATGGCTACAATGGGTGAATCAAGTACCATCGCTGCACTGGAGCAGAGGATCCACGAATTGGAGATGGAAAAGGCATCTGGAAAAAGTGCGCTTGGTCCTCTCAGGGTCAAGGCGTACAGCGGAGAGGCAGACACAGAGACATTGCTTGATTGGTTAGAAGATTACGAACTTCTGGCTGACTTACATGAGTGGCCTCTACCGAAGCGCTTAAAGATGTTTCCGGGATTTTTGAAAGATACAGCGCGCTCCTTCTTCAATGATTTACCACCTGAAGTAAGATCCGACTACAGCAAGGTGAAGCAAGCCATGATTCTACACTTCGTGCCACCACACGTCACCCGTCTGCACGCAAGTGCTCTACATCGACGAAAGCAGGGACCGAACGAAAGTGTAGCCCATTACTCGACTGCCATGCAGAAACTTGTTCGCAATGCCTACCCAACGATGCCACCAGAACATCGACTTTCCATCTTGAAAGACCTCTTTGTGGAAGGCCTCTACCCACAAGTGAGGGACCACATTCAGAATACCGTGCCTGGAACAACATTCCAAGAGGCAGTTGGCATCGCACAGAATTTCGAAGCTGGCCGAAAGCTGAAGCTTGGTGTGAGGGATGCAAGTGAAGCAACTGGGCTCAACAGAGAAGCTGGAGCAATGTATGCAGGATTCGCAGTGGATGAGCCAGTAGCAGCTCAGGTGCAGGCAGCAGCACCAAGAAGACCAATGATGAGCAGAAAGGTGACATGCTATGTCTGTGGAAAAGAAGGGCATGTGAAAAGAGACTGCTACATGTGGAAGAAGTGGGGCAACTGGAGACGATCTCCAGTGAGGCGCTCACCACCCAGGCAGTCTGAAGACCCCAGAAAGTTCAGGAAAGCTGAGGAACCAAGGAAGCCTTCATTCACCCCAAGGCAGAAGTCCGCTCCTCGGGGACATGCCAAAGCTGTAGAAGTGGTTTCTCCCCTGACACCAGAGCAGAAGGAGGCGGCTTCCTCAAGCTCTCCAGATGCACTCATAGAGGAATTGGCATTGGTGAAGGCCCAGAATCAACGCTTCCAAGAGCGAGAAGCCAGCGGCTATGTCCAGTCAGTGTCAAGAGGAAGACCTCTGACCAAAACGGGCTTCACTCTCATGGCTGTGGTAACAGCTGTCCTCTGGATGGCCTGCGTTCCGTTCGCTGGGTTGGCTAGCCCAGCTGGAATGGTCAAGGAAGCTGGGGTAATTTGCCCACAAACAGGTGGAGGTAGTTGGTGGAGTGTCGCAATGCCTCCAAAACCATTGGTGACACAGCACATGATTGATAGCATTCTCAAGAGTCAAGTGCAGGCAGAACCACAAGCAGTGGAATTGTACAAATTTGGCAGAAGAGCCAAATTGACTAATGAAGTTAGGCTCTGCTCATGTGTGAAACAAAGGCAATGGACATTGGCAGACTTGTCTGGCCAGTACAAGTATCTGCAGTACGAAACCATGCCTGTGTCAGTAAGTGAAAAGGATTGCCAGCAAATGAGAGAAGGGAAAATGAGCCAAGCAGGTAAACTGGAGGAAATTGCTCCAGGAAAGTGGATGACCAAGAACATGCTTTCTATCCCCACGGGATTGTTCAACTGTTGTCGCTGGATACTTCATGAGGTGACCAATTGTTTCCTGGAAACAGCACTTTTCCAGATTAGAGATGGAGGCAGTATGGAAACAACAGCAACTCTCATCCCCTCAAACTGTACTGCATTGGTGAGTCACTGTCAACTACCATATGGTCGTCAAGCCCTCTGGAAGGAGTACACCCTTGATGAAGTTAATACCATACAGGGCAATCGCTGCACATATTCAAGAGGTGTTTTCCAAGGATACAGGCTGGAGATTGCAACTGGAAAAGACAAAAGCACAACCATGTGGGTCGCCTCAGATGGCAGTGATTTGGTCAACTTAGATGACTTGGCACCTCTACCAAATAGAAAAGAATGCTCTCAGCTGCCCCTAAGAGATGTTAAGCAGCTCAAGATGGCTCAATTCACTGGTCAGCCCTACCCTCTGAGACTGATCAGCAGTTCTGCGACTCAAGCAGTGATTCGACCAGAAACATTTCTTCAGCTGCTATTGCATGCTCAAACATGGAAGAAAGAGCGAGAAGATGAGTTCTATCACAGGTTGAAGGAAAATCCCACCAGAGCAGTCAGAGCTCAAGTGGGGGAGGATACATTGATGGCACAGCTAAGAGATGATTTGCTTTTGATACGCCCATGCTACCACGTCAATAATGTGGTGATGGAAGGAGATGGGGAAGGAAATGGGGCTGGAAAGCTCCCCATTGTGAAGTTTCAAGCAAAGGAACACTCATATTTAGGTTTTCTCCATCCAGATGGTTTCATTCTGCCTTCTCCCAACCTGAAACCATTGGAAAAATCTGGAAAGCAAGTCTACTCTGAGGAAGCAAGCCTACAAGGACCTCCCAATGAGCTACCACTGAGCAGCTGGCTAGATCACAAGCTCGACTGGCTGGGAGAGATGCCAACAGAACCACCACCCAGCCAACTGAGTGAATTTCCTAGAGCACCTGGGAATGATACATACAGACTGACTGAAGCAGGAGACACCACTCCTACACACCAGATTTTGTGGTCAATTGTTCCATTCTGGGGAAAGGGACCCATTGGTTGGCAACATGTTGTTGTGATAACAATAGGAACTGTGGTCATTGTCAGAGTGACCATCTGGGTTTCCAGCCCAGTGGTCAAGTGTTTCAAGGGCATTTGGCAGTGTTGCCAATTTTGTGGACTTTGTGTAAGTAGTCTCTTTTGTGGCAACAATTGGTGTCAGAGCTGCTGTCCACCAGATCAACCTCAACCCATTCACTTGGAACCACAACCTGCACCACGGCCACCACCAAGACCCAACCTGAGAACACCTTTCAGCATATTTGGAAGAAGAGAACAACCAATGCTGCTTCCCCTTCCAAACAACCCTCAACAGCTGGGACAAGTCTACAATGTACAGAAGTCACAAGCAGACCCTTCGCATGTGCATGCTTGGGTAAACATCAGGCTGAAGGAGCAGAACTACACTGCCCTGCTTGACACTGGAGCCACCATCAGCTTGGTCCATGCTGATGTGGCAAGGGCATTAGGGTGTACCCTGGATAGCACCTCAATGCAAGTTGTGAGTGTTTCTGGCCAAAACTTCCCCCTGTTAGGAGTAGCAAAAATGTCAGTTGGTGTGGGCCAGCAGATTTTTGAAGACCACCCTATGTATGTGTCAGAGGATATTACACAGCATGCAATCATTGGCACTGACATGATTGGCCGATGGGGACCAATATTACTTGACTTTGCAGGAGGAAAATTGCACCTATACACACGGATCCCAAGAGCTACATCAGAGGTAATTCCTCTGGAAACATATGAAGATATATCAGACTTCCCTGTGAAGGCAGCCCAAAGAACTGTATTACCACCACGATCCCAAATGGTCATGATGGCAAGATCAGTGCAACCTGGCATTGATGGTGTTGAGTTTGTCTATGAGCCAAATGACAAACTGGAAGAAAGAAAAGGTGTAAGAGGTGCAGTGTCACTGGGAAAGATACAAGCTGGGCAACTGCCAGTACTCTTGCTGAATGAAAGTGATGATGTGGCAATCATTCATGAAAATGAGAACTTAGGAAAGATCTCAGAACTACAAGACAAGAGGTCCATAGCAGTTCAGGAGATTTCAGTACCAAGTGACCCACCATCCATTGAAGTCCAGCTAAGTGAGTTAGATCTATCAGGAAGAAACCTCACAGAAGAACAACAACAACAAGTCAAAGACCTTTTGCTCAGTTTGAAACACTGCTTTGCTTCAAGTCCCACTGATATTGGCTTGATCCCTGGCATTGTGCACCACATTCCTACTGGAGATGCAGCACCAGTACACAGCAAGCCCAGGAGAACAGCCATCCTTCAAAGGCCACTGGTGAATGAACAAGTGAGAAAAATGAAAGAAGCGGGTGTCATCAGGGACAGTCAGAGTCCATGGGCTTCACCCATTGTCCTTGTCCCAAAACCAGATGGCACATGCAGATTTTGCGTGGATTTTAGATGTGTCAATGACCTGCAAACTAGAGACGTTTTTCCTTTGCCATTACTGGCAGAAGTTTTAGACAGTGTTGGTGGAGCAAGATTCTTCACCAAATTGGATCTTGCAAGTGCATTTTGGCATATTCCTGTGGCAAAAGAAGATATACCCAAGACAGCATTTACTACAGTGGATGGATTGTATGAGTTTGTGCGAATGCCTTTTGGACTTTGCAATGCACCCAGTACCTTTCAGCGCAGCATTCAACATGTCCTGCGAGGTCTTGCACCTGACATAGCACTAGCCTTCATCGATGACATCTTGATCCACTCACGCACATTTTCAGAACATCTTCAAAGCATCAAGACTGTCCTAACTCGTCTGGCTGAATACAAGCTAAAAGTGAAGCTGTCAAAGTGTTCATTTGTAACACAAGAAGTGAAGTATCTGGGGCATATTCTATCTCCCCAAGGAGTGTCTGCAGACCCAGAGAAAATCAAGGCAATCACTGATTTCCCAGTACCTACCAGCCAAACAGAGCTGAGAAGATTCCTAGGTATGGCAGGATGGTATCGAAAGTTTGTCTACAGTTTTGCAGACAAAGCTCGTCCATTGAACAATCTACTGAAACAGGATGAACCATGGAAGTGGACTGAAGAAACTCAGAAGGCCTTTGAGGTGTTGAAAAATGCTTTAGTTGAGGAAGTTACCCTTCCATTCCCTGACCCACACCAGCCTTTTGCAATCTTTTGTGACGGGTCCAAGGTTGGTATTGGGTCAGTCCTGTGTCAACAAGATGCCAACAAGAAGTGGAGACCACTGGAGTTTCGGTCGCGTACTCTGAACCAAAATCAGAGAAACTACACTACTACTGAAATAGAATGTTTGGCAGTAGTTGACGCAGTTCAGCATTTCCGACCATACATCTGGGGACAGCATACTACTGTGTTTACAGACCATGCAGCACTGACCTGGCTCCTAAGACATCCCAAACCTGAAGGTCGCATTTTCAGATGGGTACAGCAACTTCAGGGTTTTGATTTGAACATCCAATACCGACCAGGAGCATACAACAGAGTAGCTGATGCTCTCTCCCGATCACCAGTGATGATGGTAATGACAATCAATATGACAGCAGGAAACATCTGTGAACAACAGGACAAAGATCCTGAATTGGCCAAGTTGAAGGAAGCTCTGAAAAGCTCTCCCATACCACCAGAAGCAGAAGACTATGAACTGGAGAATGGATGCCTGATTCTGAAAAGACGTGAAACCAGAGCAGGAAAAATGGGACCAATTAGAGCTGTGGTACCCAAAGAAAGCCGGCAAAACCTATTGAAAGCTTTCCATGATGACAAGATGGCTGGCCACTTTGGTGTTGCCAAAACACTCAACCGATTGCAATTACATTTCTATTGGCCAAGAATGAAGGAAGATGTCAAGGAATATATCAGAACTTGTTTGAAGTGTCAAGAGAGAAAGTCAAGACAATCAGAACCACCCCTGAAACCAATCACAGTTGGCAGTCCATTTGAAATCATCACAATGGATGTGATGGAATTGCCATTAACCCTGGATGGAAATAGGTATGTGTTTGTCATGGTCGATAAGTTCAGCAAATGGATTGAAGCATTCCCCATGAAGGATCAAAGAGCAGAAACTATTGCAAGGAACATTATGGAAGGCTGGATATGCAGATTCGGGGTTCCATCCCGATTTCTATCTGATAGAGGAGCCAACCTAAGAGGATCCACCATGCAAGAGATCTTCAAAATGCTGAATACAAAACATTCAGTCTCATCAAGTTACAGCCCACAAACTGATGGTCAAACAGAGAGAGCCAACAGAACCCTACAGCAGATCCTGTCCCACTATGTGGAATCAATCAGAAGTGATGATTGGGATGAACACCTACCATATGCTCTATCAGCAATCAGGACTGCTGTCCAAACATCAACAGGTTACACACCCTTCTACCTCCTCTATGGACAAGATGCAGTATCAGCAAGTGAAGCTACTCTACTTCACCCCATCAGCCTTTACCAGCAATGGGATGACAAGACATACCCAGAACAAATCAGAGATCGTCTGTCCTTGGCATGGTCTGCTGCTAGAAAATGTATGGAGAAAGCGCAAGAAACACAGAAAAAGCAGCATGACAAAAAGTCCACTCCAACAATGCTGAAGGCAGGTGACCAGGTCCTGTTGAAGGTGGAGCAAGTTCAGGGAAGAGCACAGAAGCTGGGACCTAAGTGGGCTGGCAGTGAAGACCCCTATGTAGTTGTCAACATCCACAACAACACAGCCAAGATCCAGAAAGCCAGCGACCCCAAAAGTGTTCCCTTCTCAGTCCACCTACGGCGTCTGGTCAAATTCCACCAGCGAAAGGAAGATACTCCCACAAATGGGATACAGTAATACAAAGAACCAGTTATCAGTAGTGGTATTATGCACTTGATATAAGGGGCTTTGTTTGTAAGGTACATATCTACCTGCAGTGATTTGTTATGAGCAAGCGGCACTCACCATGTCTTCTCAAAATCATTGAGAAGATCAATACTAAGAGCTTGCAATTGGGTCAATATTCTCTATCTAGAGAAGAACCGATCCCATGCCACCCCTCCAATTACATACATCTTCTGACAAGGACGTCTACAGAATAAGTGGGGGAGGGTGTAATATGTGGTAGTGGTCTGTAATGCTATGTATGCATTATGTAAGGCAAAGCTCTGAATATGACAGTGAAAAGTAATATGACAATGGACAAGTATGTAGCACATGTAGGAGTAATAAAAATGGCTAGGATTGTAAACTTTAATGACTTGTTTTTCGAAACGATTCAGTGCAACAGATGTTATACCTATAATCGGTTATGATCATTTTCCTATTTATTATAATCACTTTGGTTGCTTTGGGCATTCGTTGAATAAACCATTGAAAAGGGAAGTCAGTTCAGTCCAGTTCACTACAAAAAATTTGAGTTACTTTACTCGAGTAACTCGGGCGATTTTTGCCCGAGTTATTTAACTTAACTTAACTCGGAAAAATGCAGTCATTGAGTTATCTAACTCGACTTAACTCGGTACTAACTCGAGTCAAGCATTCCATACTTACCCAGTACTTACTCGAGTAAGTTAACTCGAGTTACGACATTGTTGTAAACGGCGTGCACGTACATGCTTGTACAAAGCAGCAGCGCGCACTCAAACATAAACGCGGCAGCAAGAAAAGCGGACGATACATACGTGAGAAATAAAAATTCTTCACTCCATCGCAGTATTCAGTGGTTGCTTTTCGTCTTGCATTAGTTATCGAATGCATTTAGCAATGTCGGTCTGGCAAAGAAAACGAAAACGACATCGCCTGCAGTTAAATACAATATTTTCAGGACATTCAGAATGATGTACGTATGTATGATATTTCGTTTTGACATTTTTAGCCGGTACTTACTCGACAGTACTTACTCGAGTAACTCGCAAGATTTTAGGCTAACCCGACTCAGCTGAGGTTAGAGCGAGTAAGTTACTCAACTTAACTCGGGAAAATGACAACCCGAGTAGATCTAACTCAGCTTAACTCAATATTCTGAGAGAGCGAAATGACACCAGTGGTACGTACGTAGGACAGGTACAATCAAACAACTTTTATCACATGGATTTTTTCCTGCATTGTTGCATACCACGCTCAATATTGTCGACGCCATCGTAATTTTTCACGGCCCGCTTTGAAAGCGGTGGCCTCAGCTGAATTCGTGGCCATAAACCCTGGAAAAAGAAAAACCCAAAATCCTCACGCAAACATTTTTTTGGGGTCACGTTAAGCAGTGAGCAGTTACGTTGGACTGTACCTTTGTATCAATACCAAACCAACCTACGAAGTATTGTAGGCCATAGAAGTATTGAGATATAGATAGGCGATAGTATGATGGACCATCCCAACAAAAAATGTGGATGATGGTCCAAACAAAATAAAATAAAATACCTACAGTACCTACCTACCGTGTCCTTCCCATATTATAATCAATTTTACCCCGCCCGCATTAAACCTACTTTTTTCTGCCGCTTCTTTTCCTCCATCTCTTCTTCGCCAACCTGAGATTGAAATCCTGTGATGAGAAACGTTGCAAAGAGAAACACGATGATGCTAAAACAAAACCAACGAACATACACACATACTATCGGGTTACAAAATAAACGGAGCATTGCAATAAATAAGCCAGAAATATTTTTGTTTTATTTATTTATTTATTTTTTTTTAATTTATTTATTTTTTGAATTAAAATTATTCCGCACCATGCCAGATCCAGTACTCGAACCCGGGCCCCTCGCTTCATACCGCGCGAGTACCCTACCAATCAACTGAGCTACACAGGCACGATTGAAATCGTACAAGATCAGCTTACAAAAGCAAGGTCAAGAAGAAAGCTCGATTCACGCCAAATCCGTTCAGGGCAATATCCAGCATGTTTTCTTCTCGAAAGGCAAATGTGGTTGCTTTGGTGTTTCAGTAGCCTAGCTAGGCCTACATAGCAGGTTGCCTTTCTTGTGTCACATTTTTCACCCGCAGGAGCAAAATTCTAAATCCTTTGCGGTGGAAGCAAAAAAGTTGAATAAAAATATGTCTCTTCTCTACTCGCCTACTCCACTCCACTTTACTGCATTGCATATAGACATTCGTATACATCGGGTAATTGTTGAAACCTCTTCGTTTTCTTCCGCCTTGTCGGCCCAAAAGCTAGCAAGCTAATGCAAAAAAGCTGCCGCTTCTCATCCTACCTACTTATTCAACACGACCCACTGGGACACAAAGGACCGCAAATTAGACGAAAAGGAAAAAAGCTAAATATCGATTGACGGATGCCTGCCTTCTGGATAATGTATATTGTATAATAATCTTGGAAGCTGGCTCGCGGACTTGCTGCAGCAGTGGAAATTATTATTCTTTTTCATTGAGTTATTATTGCTCACTTTATTGAGTTTATTGTTCAGTAAACTTCACTATTGGTACGTAGGGCGCTCATGCAACCGCCCGTCTATACGGTAATATAATATTTCTTTGGATCAAAGAATCACACCAAAAAATGTGTCGCGTAAATGCATACATGCTGCAAGTAACAAACAACATCGCGCATGAAGCCCATAGTGACAGACAAATGTTCAACTCTAAAAACCTGAGAGAGACATGGGAAACGTACAAATACAAATATCATTCGAAACGAAGTAGGCAAGCAGAGTAAAGGCAGCTATACCATACTAGTGCAACTTAATCTGAAAATCCCCGTCTTCTAGCTCTTTTGCTTAACCGGTCCTGGCTGTTTGGTCTTGGCTGCTGCACCTATCTGTTGTTGTTGACCGCCAGCCACAAACTGGCCAGCATTTAGCTGGCCTCCATCCAATTGGCCACCAGCAAGATTGACGCCACCACCACCAGCACCGGCTAATCCAGCTGCCTGCAAGCCACCCAGATTGGCTCCTTGCAGAGCACCCAGATTTGCCCCCTGCAATTGTCCACCCTGGAAGCCAGCAAGATTGTTGGCCTGCAGACCTCCCTGCAGCCCTGTAGCTGCTGCACGAAAACCGCCATTGCCAGCCAACTGACCGAGGTTGAGGCCTTGAAGGCCTGCAGCTCCCAGATTTGCTCCCTGCAGACCTGCTGCAGCTGCATCCAAACCGCCAGCTCCACCTGCAAAGCCTGTCGCACCGAAACCAGCGCCTCCATTAAGACCATGGACGCCAAGAGATGCGCCATTGAACCCAGCGCCATGAGCCAGACCTGCAGCCCCATCGAAGCCAACGCCATGAGCCAGACCTGCAGCCCCATTGAAGCCAGCGCCATGAGCCAGACCTGCAGCCCCATTGAACCCAGCGCCATGAGCCAGACCTGCAGCACCATTGAAGCCAGCGCCATGAGCCAGACCTGCAGCACCATTGAACCCAGCACCAGCTGCGAGACCTGCACCATCAAGGCCTGCAGCACCTGCAGCAAAACCTCCAGCAGGAAAACCTCCTGGAGCAGCCACAGGCCCACCGCCAGGAGGACAGCAGCCTGTTGGAACTGGTACTGGAACATTAACACGGATGGCTGGAGATGGAACAGGGAGAGGTATTGGATGAGGAACACGAACGGCATAAGGCTTTGGAACAGGAACAGGGACTGGGTGGGGCACTGGGACCTTCACGTGAACTGGGACACGAACTGGGACTGGCTGAGGCACGGGCTGTGGAACTGGGATGGGTCTGGGCACTGGAACTCGGACTGGGACACGGATGTGGACTGGATGAGGTCGGGGCACGGGAACATTGACGCGGACTGGAACTGGTACAGGTTGGGGAACTGGTACAGGGCGAGGAACAGGCACAGGGTTGGGCACAGGGACGCGGACGTGGACTGGTCTTGGAACGGGAACTGGGACGGGGATGGGGTTGGGCACAGGCACGGGCCTAGGAACAGGTACGGGATTGGGTACAGGAACGCGAACTGGCACCCTCACATGCACGGGGTTGGGCACTGGGACGCGGACATGGACTGGTCTTGGAACTGGAACTTGAACGGGGTTGGGCACAGGTACGGGCCGTGGAACTGGTATGGGGTTGGGTACAGGAACGCGAACTGGCACCCTTACATGGACTGGGTTGGGCACTGGAACTGGAACTGGTATGCGAACTGGAACCCGCTGAATTTGAGGAGCTGGAGCTGGGGCATAGACTGGAGCAGGTGGGCAAGGGGGCAGGCAACCCTGGCCACCAATTGCACTGGCACCATAACCTGCACCATAGCCTGCACCAATACCAGCGCCGCCGTAACCCAGGCCCTCATGGCCAATGCCAGCAGCGCCAAGACCAGCAGTTCCAAAGCCAACTCCATGGTCAACACCAAGACCTGCGCCATGATCAAAGCCGATGTCATGGCCAGCTCCCACACCGATGTGTGCACCATGGTCAATGCCAACTTCGTGACCGATGCCAACTCCATGGCCAATTCCAACGCCATGATCAACTCCAACTTGGCCGAGATGGGAACCAACGTGACCGAGGTGACCTATTCCGTGAACGGGACCCAGACCTGGGCCTCCAATGCCGGGTTGACAGCAAGGCAATGGGGCGGGAGGAGGAGGAGGCGGAGGAGGAGCAGGACAGCAAGTTGGGGCAATTGGTGGAGCAATTGGTGGGGCAATTGGAGGGGCAATTGGTGGGGCAATAGGGGGTGGTGGTGGGGCGAAATCAATTCCTCCTCCAAATCCCCCTGGACAGCACCTTTTGCGTCCCTTCATTCGGCGACGTCTGGGGCAGGGATTGCAGCCGCCTTTCGCTTCAGCCAGGAAGGCGCATGCTGCAAGGAGCAGCGCGATTGTCGTCAGCCTGAAAGATCAAGGTTACAAGTTCATCCAAGTCGTGCAGAAAACGATAAATAATGGTACATATGATCAGGGTTGATAAGATCAACATAGGAAATGATATTTTGACAGAATAAATGCTGTCTGTCTGTCTGTCTGTCACTCAGCCTGTCAATCAAAAGAATCTTTCCGGTTGTTGGTCTTCTTTGCCATCCATCACTATCACAGCTGGAGATGACAACAAAATGCTAATGACGTAGTACGGTAGGGATTCCTAATTGTACCTACCTGACAATCATTTGGCATCCGTGTCGAGTTGAATTTGTATGGCCAAACAACGGCAGTCGATCCGCTTAAAACGGACTGTGTGAGACTCGTCCCACTGTTGAGAATGAGTCAAGAGTCACGTAACAATTTAGAAGACAAGGAGGCGAATCACACTGTCTCGAATCACTTGAATCTGGTTTCCAAGGCTCCGCATGGTCCTCCGCGCGCAAATTGCCTCATCTTGGTCGTTTTTTTATTAGATTTTTGTCTTTTTTATTATTCTTTTTTGTTTGATCGATCGGACCATATAATCACTAACTCAATTTCGAACAACAATGCATTATCATTGGCGTGATTTGATTTATACATTGTATGACGATCACTACTATAGGATTTACACACGTACATAAGGCAAATGCGTAAGTCTGGCCATAGCAGTTGGCACCTGGACTCACGGCGCGTTGCGTAAAATAGATTTACAAATGCGGATTTCTGTCCACGCTTCGTGTACACTCCTATTTAGCAGAAGTACATGCAAACTACGCAACTCGCCTTGAGTCCAGGTGCGAACTGCTATTGGCCAGACTATAGGTACGTATGTAGGTACTACGTACATACTAGGTACTGTACTGTACGTTCAGTACGTACGTAGGTATACTATACGTACGTACGCCAATCTACCTACGCATGCATCACTTTGACCTTGATCAGCCTACTGGTACGCTTAAGCCCAAGCCCTAAGCCCAAGCCTAAGCCTCAGCTTACGCCTAAGCCTAAGCCTAAGCCTAAGCCTAAGCCTAAGCCTAAGCCTAAGCCTAATTTACGCATAAGGCCTAAAGCCTAAACGAAGCCGCTTGATCTTGTGGTATACTGCAACCTATTTAGTAGCAAAGTTGACAATGCTGCATGCGCATGAATTGAATACCTACCGTACTGTTGAATACGTGCCACCCAGACACAATACCAATATTTCGCAAACAATAGATGTTTACAATCTTGCACCGACCTATATTGTTTTTTGTAGTGTGGTGGCCTACCGTAGGTATGTGAAATATTTTTTTTTGGCGAGACCGTACCCCACAGGGTCGGCTGTAGGTGAAACCCACCTAGTCTCCTCCGAACCTTTAACAACGCCCGTTATGGTGGGCCAGTCCAGTGCCACAAGGCACGACCAACAATGGCCCGAACCAGGGAAGGGCCTGGCACGAAGCCGAACAGCCATCAGCGACCACTGGTCGGGATGTGCTGACCCGAAGGAAAGCACTGGTGCCTTTAGAAGCCAGCGAGCGGGCGCACCATACTGCCGCTGGGGTTGCCAGTCGCTTTAATCCCACCTGGCGAGAGTGGGGGAACTCATGACGCAGAGGACGGCAGATCGGACGCAGCCCGTCTTACCGCCTGCGTCACGAGCGCGACAAATAATTTTTTTTATAGGTACATACTAGGCAGGTACGATAGTATATTATCATGCAGCATATTGACGGTCCCTTCTAAAAACTATGTACTGTATGCATAGGATCGTTTTTTCACTTTGACTATACGCCGTAGGTACGTACTTTTACGTAGACGAGGAAGTTCGTTTCAAAGATCAATAAAAATATTTCTTCCCCACCGGAAAAAAGATACGGTATTCTTTGATTTTGATTTTGATAAGATCGTAATCGTCGTGTACTTACTTGCCATGTTGTTTGTTTAGATGAAAATGAAACCTTATGAAAATAACAAAATGCAAACTTATTTTACAAAACAACAACGAAGAAAAATCTATGATTGCTCCTCCGGCTAAGCTGGGAGGCAAACTGCGAACGGTACACCCTGAAACGGGATCAAAAATAGTTAATTAGGCGATTAAAATTGCAATCCTTTAAAAACCGAACACAATGTCTCAAATATACACGGTTCTCCTCCTGAAGGTTGGCTGGAATTTTGGTTGTCGACTTTTTTGCCCAATTTCTCATTACGTACTTCTAGTAAGTCAAGGCAATACCGTATCACTGAATTATGACAGTGTGCTTGCATTGCATAGTTTCTCCCTAAACGATACAAGACAGTATTGCACTATAAGTATCTTCGGATTTTGTTGTGAGATACGTAAATTAGATTGGATCTCTTCCAAAATCCAGATCGTTCGATTTGTTGTGAATTATTACGTAACTACGTACGTAATGTTCGTTTTTACTTCATTTCTTGTACAACCGAATTCACGCCCTTTTTAAGTACCTACAATTCAACAGTGTGTATGGATCATGCATGCATATCAAATCAATTCGGACGTCGATTTTTAGTGCAAGCAAACGAGTTTGAAATTGTCTGCTCGGACAAAAAATTCGACTATTTTTATTTATATCAAATAGACGTAACGGTAACCCACCCATACTGTCAGTACGCATCTTTGTTTCATTGGCCCTCTTCTTGCATGCCCACAACTCTTCTGATGTAACCATGCCCAAGGCCCAACCGGCCTGCGTTACGCTCGCCAACTGTTTGGGAGATTGCAATTTCACTCAACGATCATGGTACCTAGGTACATACGTACATAGTATGATACCATACAAGACAAGATCATTGCACAGTGCAACAGATCGCATATTTTTCTAGGTTGCGTAATTAATTTGTCAGCAAGGATACCCTTCTTCTTTTAAATAGTGCGTTTAAAAAAGTACATTCATGCACGCACAGTCTGTACGCATACACATGTCAAACAACCATCGAATGTGCAAGGCAAGATCAAAAACTTGTAGCGAAACAGCCGATGGGAGAATTTTAAAAGAGAAGTTCCAGTTCACGTCGAATAGTTAAGGCGCCGACGCCACCACTCCACTGTCGAGGTAACATCACTTTGTTATCGATAGGGTAACTCGGGATAATTTGGGCTGTCTGGCTAAAGTTGAAAGCTGTAAGTTACTTACTGAAATGAAAGCAAGTTTGAAGCGAAAAGTTATCCACATGATAACCTGTGAGCATCACCTTTAACACATACCGCAACAAGCCGTCATTGTGGACAACAAGTCGCTCAGCTGTTGTCCGTTTGTTGACGAATAATGTACGGGTATGGGTGTTGTCGGGTTGTTGTCATTTCATCAACAAACCGACAGCAAACCAACAGCTACCCGACAACACCAATTTTATGATTCTTAAACAATTTGTTGTCAACAATGACGACTTGTCGCGGTGCGGTATGTGTTAAGATTGCGAATACTCGCCCTTAAATGTGCATAACTAGCCCGGCCCAAATGTCCCCACTGCACCCTAAATAGTAAATACATACATCAGTGCAATACGCGACAGTTGTCTGGTTTTGTAGCGCCGCGCGCCGCTTGGTTATCTGGCATGCGTGAAACCCCAACGGCAATCAAACCCAACCTTACACATCAACTCCCGCGTATCATGGGGTACTGTACATACAATATGTTTATGTATACACTATAGGTTATCACTGCATTGGTGAATATTTTATCCGTGGATACATCTGTTCTTTACAGGGTCGGTGGACGCGATGGCAGCATACAGAAACAACGCGATCATCAAAAGAAGACGATGAAGAGAAGAGGAATGCATGCGCTTACTGTAATGCTTGGTGCATAACCCCGTGTGGTTGTCAATAGTTTGCCTCCTCTTTCGGCTCACTCACACTGTAAGAAAATGCCATCGATGCACACCCGGCGCACCCATCGTTGTCCATGTCTTTGCGTATGTCTGTCTGGCCATGGACCAGCTAACGCCTACGCCCAGAGCATGTTTTCGATATGAATGGCCAATTAGACGATTATACATTCGAACTAACGATTAGCCAATTCCAAATTTATGACAAATGCTGATCTTTGGGCCAAGTTGATGCTCACTAAAGCTTGAGTCAAGGTCATACAATCACAATGCTTGCAGTAGTTGAGAAGGAAAATATGCCAGATACGGTATATGTGCATGCCAGGGAATCGAACCCTGGACCTCTCGCGTTCCAGCCGAGCGCCTTCACCATTTTTTGACTCCACCCGGATGACCTATCAGTCACGCAATTTCCCCTTTTGAACATGACAACTAGCTGGTTATCTTTGAGGTTATACTTCTTTGAGTGATGGGGTTCCAGAGGGGGGATAGTACACGAGTCAATACACGAAGCCCAAGCCAAGCCCAGAACCTGATTATTCGAATCGAATACGGCGGAGATTTCGACTGTCTTTTCCGCCCGATTGTTTTTGCGACGCGTCAGCCAACTTGATTTTCTCATTCTCAATTGTGGGACGACTCTGACGCAGTCCGTTATTAACTGGATCTGCTACCGATCGTCACACTCTTAACTCGTCGACCAGAAAGGCCGCAACAATGATTATCAGGTACGTACGTACAAAAATATGTAATCAATATGTGTAATGTACCCTACGTAGTATTCAGACCAGCGCCCAAAACTTCGTTAAATGGGTTCAGTTTTTATAGCTGAACGAACACTGCTAGCGATTTCTTGAGGGTTTCTATACTGCCCTTACCTAACGTAATTTGGAGGAAAAAAGTAGCCAAGACAGTCAGGTTTTATGGCTAAAAAAGCTCAACTTTTACTGAACCGTATCGATTGCAGATATGGGCGCAACGCAACTTGTACTGTACGTACAGTAATGTAATCTTGATGTATGTATCGGTTGCGAACTAAATATCGATAGGGAGGGACCATTAGTGGCTGTTGGAAAATATCTGCTCTTTGATGATGAAGACGTATTTACATACTGTACGTATGTACGGCATCCATTACAACGATTGAGCGTCGACAGATAATCGATACAGTTGAAAATCAGCTCTAAAATGCATTAGAACGATAAATGTAGCAATAGCAATAGCACTCATGGATGATGTTTTCTTACGTATACATAAACGCAATAAGCCTGTGAAAATTGGGAAAATGCCGCAAACGTTTTTTTGGGTGAACTTGTAATCGTGATTAAGAGATGTGAGGACAAGAGAAGCAGTCTGAAAAATTGGGCAGCCAGTACGTGAGTTGAACACGCAGCGCAGCACGGGATTACACCCATCTTAGCGCACGTCCCCATCTGACTGCACAGCTCAACTTCTCAAGCTTCCCCTCTTGTTCCTCCTCACTGGGCTTGTACACGCTCTTCATTTTTGGGTGAACTTGTAACCGTGATGTTTCAGGCTGACTACAATCGCGCTGCTGCTCGCAGCCTGCATCATCCTGGCCGAAGCTAAGGGAGGCTGCAATCCCTGTCCAAGACGTCGCCGAATGAAAGGACGCAGGAGATGCTGCCCAGGAATCGGAGGCGGACTCGGTGGGTTTGCTCCACCCCCAATTGCCCCACCAATTGCCCCTCCAATTGCCCCACCAATTGCCCCTCCAATTGCCCCACCGATTGCCCCAATTGCCCCCGCTCCCGCTCCTTTGCCTTGCTGCCAGCCAGGTCTCGGAGGACACGGTGTGGGTCCTGTTCATGGAATCGGTCACCTCGGCCATGTTGGAGGCCACTTTGACCATGGAATCGGTCACGGAGTTGGCCTTGGTCACGGAGTTGGTCTGGGTCACGGAGTTGGTCTTGGTCATGGAGTTGGCCTTGGTCATGGAGTTGGTCTCGGCCATGGTGCCGCACACATCGGCGTGGGAGCTGGACATGATGTCGGCTTCGCCCACGGTGCTGGTCTTGGTGTTGGCCATGGAGTTGGAATTGGAACCGCGGGTCTTGGCGCTGGCATTGGCCATGCGGGTCTTGGTCTCGCTGGTGCTGGCCATGGCATTGCTCACGATGCTGGATTTGATGTGGGACCTGGTCTTGGAGCTCATATTGGAGGTGCTGGTATCGGTGCTGGCATCGGTGTTGGTGTTGGTCATGCCATCGATCATGCCCCAGTGCACCTGCCCGCCCCTGCCCCAGTCTTCGCCCCAGCTCCAGCTGCACCAATTCAGGTTCCAGTTCGCATCCCAGTTCCAGTTCCAGTTCCAAACCCTGTTCATGTGAGGGTTCCAGTTCGCGTCCCTGTACCAGTGCCTAACCCTGTCCATGTGAGGGTTCCAGTTCGCGTCCCTGTACCCAACCCCGTACCAGTTCCACGGCCCGTACCTGTGCCCAACCCTGTTCCAGTCCCAGTTCCAGTTCATGTCAGGGTTCCAGTTCGTGTTCCAGTTGACAGACCACGCCCAGTTCCTGTTCCAGTTCCAGTTCCAAGACCAGTTCATATCCGCGTCCCTGTGCCCAACCCTGTACCTGTACCCCGCCCCGTCCCAGTTCCCCAACCTGTACCAGTTCCAGTGCGCGTCAATGTTCCCGTGCCCCGACCTCATCCAGTTCACATCCGAGTTCCAGTCAGAGTTCCAGTGCCCAGACCCGTCCCTGTCCCACAGCCTGTTCCACAGCCAGTTCCAGTTCGTGTCCCAGTTCATGTCAAGGTCCCAGTGCCCCACCCAGTCCACGTTCCAGTGCCCAAGCCTTATGCCGTTCGTGTTCCTCACCCAGTGCCCATCCCCGTTCCATCTCCAGCCATCCGCGTTAATGTTCCAGTCCCAGTTCCAACTGGCTGTCCTGGTGCCTGTCCACCAGGTGGTGTTGCTGCTCCAGGAGGTTTCCCAGCTGGAGGTTTTGCTGCAGGTGCTGCAGGCTTTGATGCTGCAGGTCTGGCTCATGGCGCTGGCTTCAATGGCGCTGCAGGTCTGGCTCATGGCGCTGGCTTCAATGGTGCAGCTCTCGGAGTTCATGGTGGTGCTGATTTTGCTGGAGCAGGAGGCTTTGATGCATCCGCCTTAGGTGAAGCAGGAGGAGCCGGTTTTGTCCAGGGAGCTGGTCTGGATGCAACAGGTCTGGGAGGTCTCCAGGGAGCTAATCTTGGAGCTGCAGGTCTCGGAGATCTGCAGGGAGCCAATTTCGGTGCAGCCGGTCTACAAGGTCTCAACCTCGGTCAGCTGGCTGGTGCCGGCGGTCTTAACACAGCCGCTGCAGGGCTGCAGGGAGGTCTCCAGGGAGCAAATCTGGGCGGTCTCCAGGGAGCCAATCTGGGAGGTCTCCAGGGAGCCAATCTAGGAGGTCTCCAGGGAACAAATCTGGGAGGTCTCCAGGGCGGTCTGCAGGGAGGCAACCTCGGCGGTTTGCAGGGTGGAAATGTAGTGGCCCGCACCCAGGCAGGCGGGTTAGTTGGTGGAGGTGGCGGTCAGTTGAGTGGGGGCCAATTAGGCGGTGGCCAGTTTGTAGGTGGTGCTCAACATCAACAGCAAGGTGCTGCAGCCAAGACCAAGGCGCAAGGACCGGTTAAGAGCTAGAAGACTGAAGTCCCTGTTAGCATTGATCCACAATAATATCATTTTTGTGTTTTAGCTACGTTTACGAACATACAGTACAGTATGTACACTTGCATTACTGTATTACTTTGTTTTGGAAGCTTGTGTTTGTGCGCGATTATATTAGCTTCGAATCCAAATGTACGTACGTACACGATTCCTTTGTCTCTCTCAGGTTCAAGAAGTGAACTTGTCAAATTATTGTTCGCTACGTAATATTTGTTTAGGTTATTTGTAGACTTGTTTTTACGTACAGGTTGGTATTACATAGGCGCTTATTTTGGTCGAAAAAAACAACTGTTTTTATGGGCGGTTTGCATGCGCGCCCTATTTCAGCTAATGTTCAACGATATGTTATGTTTCTATTCTACCATAATTATGTGACTTGACATTACAATACAGGTACACCCTTGTGCGAAACACCCCTTTCTACAATGTATGTGGTGTACTGTACATCCACATACTGTACGTACGCACGATCTCACAAAGAATAGTTTGGGCTCGCAAAAGACGTACAATAAGACATTTTCGGTAGAACTTCACCAAAGTGACGCACAAAAAATATAAAATTATGTGACATGTACCACGCCACGCCGGAAACAATCAGGGATATTACAACATTATTTTGTTCAATAGTTAGTAACGTAGTACACAACTACACATACGTACATATCATTACATTGTCGCCTTTTGAAAGAGAGCAATGTCAACAATTTGGAGAAGAATTAGCGTCATCTTCTTTGCAATATTCGGGGTAAAAAAATTCTGCATTTATTTCTATGAAAAAAACACCTTCCCTTCCGTATTACTAATCTTGCAGATATTGATTATTTCTGCTCATCTTGTCAAAGGTCAAGCGATCAAGGATGCCGAGCCGGATTTGGACAATCCCTGCGTCAATGTGACCGTACAGTGCGGTTTTTGCAAGCAATGCGCACCCGCGACACCGAAGGATTGCAAACTACCTGAGTGCCAGCCCAGATATCGATGCGTTCGTAAGTTACGTTTATTTATTTATTTATTTATTTTTCTATTTGTTCGTTTAGGCTTTTTTACTTTGGGTATACTTAGGCCTATGTAGGGCAATAGGAATAAATAAATTTATTTATTCAGTTAGACCTATTTATTTTATTTATTTTTTGTTTTATTATTTATTTATTTACTTATGTATTTATTTACGTAAGGCTAGTATCCAGAACTGTACAGATGTTCAAAAAATAATACTTCGGTGTCCCAAGTTACCCCCGCTCTCCTTTCACATAGGGTACTGTGGGGTAAACCCTGACACCCGAGCTTTTCTGAACTCGCCGCTTCAGCAAATGATGAACACGGTAGCTCACATGAAAGAGGAGAGTTCAAGGAATCGATTGGTAGAATTCTTGTCTCAATCGGTCGCATGGCTGCTGAGATATACTAGGTACTGTAGGTGTCCGGGGTTACCCCCGTGTCCGGCTTTACCCCACAGTACCCTACTTTTTGAAGCTTCCTAATCCATTTTACAGCTTCCCCCGGCTGCGCACCACCTCACGCCTGCAGCACCAAGAAATGTCTTCCGGCCTACAACTGCGGCCAACTGAACGGGCAGGCCTACTGTTTTCGAGATTTCTCCCGTCAGAAGCGCTGTTTTCCACCAGAGGACGAGGGAGACGACTGCAAGGGTCCTTTCGATCGATGGTACTACGATCGCAAGCGCAACCAGTGCTTCCACTTCTTCTACAAGGGCTGCGGAGGCAATAACAATCGATTTCGGACCTATGAAAAGTGCATGAGGGCTTGCGGTAGTTACGGCAGATGATTTTGTACCCTACATACGTATGCGTATGCGTTATTTTATTTTAGAAGTGTTTTATGTACGTACAGTATTCTATGTACTGTAATGCCACCAATCCCCGCAAATAACAGGGCAAGAATGCTATCGCTTAGACTACCGTATTTTTGGGTGTATAGCCCCATGGGGCTATACACCCATGTATAGCCATGTATAGCCCCATACAAAAATCGAGAGGTCTGATGGGGGGTTATACACTGGGGGGGGATATACAATGGGGGGGGGATATACACTGGGCAAAATTTATGTTTTTGAGAGGTGTGTAGAGGCATGTTTTTGAGGTCAAAAGTATGTGTTTTAGGGTATAATCGCGGTCAAAACAGGGTTATTCTAGTACAAGACGTGCTCAGCTAAGCTTATAGGCATAGTAACTTGGTGTAGGAGTAGCTATAGCTAGCTTATGACCAGCTTACATAGGTAGGCTAGGTACCTTCCAGTACATGGGGGGTTATACACCAGGGGGGGATATACACTGGGCAAAATTTGTTTTGCCAATGGGGGGTTATACACTGGGGGGGGATATACAATGGGGGGGGGATATACACCCAAAAATACGGTACTGTAAAGTGGCCACGTTTTCGTACAAACGGGCAAGAACTTCTGAAAGTGTCTGTCCGAATACAGGAGTCCTTGCACAGTCAAGTTTTGCTTTGTATGAAAACATGGATCACTTTACGGTTGTCCATGCGATATTACTTATGCTCTGTTATTTGCTGGGCCTGTGGGTGTGGGTGTACTAACGTGCTGAATAGTAAATACGTAGGTACAGTAACGGTGCCACCCACAAAACACAACCTGTTTTGCCAGCTATACATGCATGCATGCAGGCAGGATCAATTTCAATACGGAATAATAAATGATTACAAGTTTTAGTGGCCTACGTACCTACTTGGTCAGCATCGAAAATTAGCACCTGATCACTGCTTGAATCACTATTGCAATCACCATCACTCCCATCATATCCAAATACTCAATCACAATCCTTCTTCCACTTTTTGTTGATGCCATCACAGTTTGCGTAGAACTACCCGTTGCATTACTTGAAGCCTTTCCAGTTGAACTAGTTGTGCCTTGCACAGTGCTGCTACTTTGCATCATTGCACTGGTAGTAGCTGTTGAAGTGGTAGTAGTTGTTGTTGGAGTCGTGTTTGCGCTTTTCAATGGCCTTGGCTTTACGTTTACCCCAGTTGCGTTGGAATACGTCGGTCTACTCCAAAGGAAATTTGCAATCATCTGGAGAGCTGGACCTCCCCTATCCATTGGGACAAAATGGCCAGATCCCTAAAAGCACAAACCTAGGCCTACTGTATGTTCATGTTTTTATGCTTCAGCGTCGTCCACTCCAGTAGCTCAGATGGCAGAGCGACAGCGACAGCGATAGCACAAGAACAGTTGGGTTCGATTCCGACAACTGTACAGAAAGTGTTATTCTTTCCAAGTAATATTAAACTACATATTATGTACGTGCACGTATACTGTAGTACTGTACAAACGTGAATCTGAAGCAAGCCTAAGCCTAATATGAGAAGGTCCACGAAAGAGCGGGGCAAAGGCTGAAACCGGCTGATCTCCGATTTCGACGAAACCTAGCTCATTCGAAAGCGCGTAAAAAGCTATGCAAGATGCGACAATTCCGACCCTTCTGCGCTTAACCGTTAGCGAGATACGGCCGCTCAAGTTTGGCCAACTTTAGTGACACTGTTTACCACTGAATTTTCGGACCTTCCTCGCATAAACGGCCATATCTCGGCAACCAGTAGGGGTTTTCGCATGCGGTTTTTTTTGTTCAACTCCCCATTCTTCGCGGACTTATATACGTTTCGATCAAAATTTTTAACCCCTACCATAATCGAGATATTAAGAAAAACGTGGTGTCGATTTTTTGAAAATTGACAGCTTGAGGGCCCTACTTTGACCAAAGATTGCCGATCGGCCCAACGGCCTACGACGGGCACCTAGCTCATAAATAGCTCGTCTCTTGCTCTTTCAAATGGTATATGCCTTGTCCATTCCGCTGAAGAAAAATTTTGAATACAGGCTGTGTTTGTCGAATGTACGATTTGAAGGTTTAAGACGGCATTTAAGCATATTAGGCGATGCGATCTTTGAAATCTACATCAAATTCTACACCAGGTAGGTTCTTTTGTTATTTTGAAATTGCCTACCTGAAAAATTACTAGAACAACAAATAGACATGAAAGGTGTGCACCAGTATTGGCGAACTTTTGAGTTACTTTTGAAGTTCCTTCTGAGTTCAGAAGGTAACTGTCAAGAGTGAACTTTAGCAGAACTGCCAAGTGCACACCTTTCAATGTCTATTTGTTGTTGTAGTAAATTTTTGGTGGCAATTTGAAAATAACAAAAGAACCTACCTGGTGTAGAATTTGATGTAGATTTCAAAAATCGCATCGTTAATATGCTTAAATGCCGTCTTAAACCTTCAAATCGTACATTCGACAAAAACAGCCTGTAATTCAAAATTTTTCTTCAGCGGAATGGACATGGCATATACCATTTGAAAGAGCAAGAGACGAGCTATTTAATGAGCTAGGTGCCGTCTCTGTAGGCCGTTGGGGCGATTGGCAATCTTTGGTCAAAGTAGGGCCCTCAAGCTGTCAATTTTCAAAAAATCGACACCACGTTTTTCTTAATATCTCGATTATGGTAGGGGTTAAAAATTTTGATCGAAACGTATATAAGTCCGCGAAGAATGGGGAGTTGAACAAAAAAAACCGCATGCGAAAACCCCTACTGGTTGCCGAGATATGGCCGTTTATGCGAGGAAGGTCCGAAAATTCAGTGGTAAACAGTGTCACTAAAGTTGGCCAAACTTGAGCGGCCGTATCTCGCTAACGGTTAAGCGAAGAAGGGTCGGAATTGTCGCATCTTGCATAGCTTTTTACGCGCTTTCGAATGAGCTAGGTTTCGTCGAAATCGGAGATCAGCCGGTTTCAGGCCCCCATACTGGGCTGCCCCGCTCTTTCGTGGACCTTTTCATATAACCTTGACAGTGATTTGATCAATATTTCTCTGATATTTGGTCCAGTAACCAGCGATCTGACCTCTGTACATCCACGGTTTCCTTTCTTGTGTCATCTGAAATATTTCATCTGATTTCTTGTCAGTTGGACTTTTCAAGCACTTCCAATAGGATTCCAATGCAATGGTACGATATTTCTTACATTGATGCCATTGACCCTGGTAAAATTCGATATGAACCATTCATCACCGAGAAAGTTGCAGACCATGTCCACGTCGCCGTTGTAAATTAGAATTTTAAAGCTGGGCATAGTGTTCTGAACGATGTACTGGAAGGTGGCGTCCAACTCAGGGTACTGCTTGACATATTTCTCTGACACTTTACGACTAAAACAAAAGAACCATTAGAGGTGTCGCTAAAAACACCCTACAGTATGACCTACAGTACGTCTACAGTATGTGCTTACTGCTATAGGGTAGCCTATTGTGTGTGTAGTGTATGTATGTATGTACCATATGTGTACCATATGTACATTATGTGCACACCTGCAGCCCTCGTATTTCACTTTTGCCTGCAATGCGCTTGGAATATGCAATGCGTTCATAACCACAGTTCTTCTCAGGTAGGTGTCTCTGGCTCTACCGCCCCAACATGGAAATCCATTCAAAGCGTCAGTGGAATCGGTGTTGTAGCCATTGCTTGCAGCATCATTTTGCAACAAAAGTACAAATTAAAAAACAACAAAACCGAGAATTTTTCTGCTTCCTACATGTACAGTACATTACGTGTACGTACGTTTTTCAGTCTTTTACCTGGGGATTATCTTCTCCCCCTTTTTCATCATAAATTCTGGCAAATAGGGGTTGGGCACTCCGAAAATGTGCCATCTTTTCGTGATGGTAGCAATCTTGATAGAGGTTGTATTCATCGTTCCTTCAACACCCCTCAAATCCTGAGAAAATACCTACATCCCCCTCCGCATAGACACACCGAAAATAAACGGGCGCTGTCTATGCGCCGCGTACAAAGTGCGGCACGCGCGCGTAGACAAGTGCGAAAGAAGCGGACTAGAATTTGGCGCGCGTTTCGCAACTGGCTACGCGCGCGCGCCGCACTTTGTACGCGGCGCATAGACAGCGCCCGTTTATTTTCGGTGTGTCTATGCGGAGGGGGATGTAGGTATTTTCTCAGGATTTCATGGATCCCAAGGGCTAGCGTCTGGGTGTGTGTGCTGTGATGCGAAAAACTCGCCAGTTTGCAGCTACAGCGTCACTGAGGCTCATCGAAAGCTATAAGCCCAGGGGCCAGAAGCCCTCGTTGATTAGCCGACACCAATAATGAATAATAATTTAGACTAAAGAATTTGCTCCACCACTCAATTTGCAGCTACAGCGTCCATCTAGGGCTCTTCAAAGAGCTTATGCCCTCGAGGACGCCAGAGAAGGCCTCGATTTGGATAATGATCAACCGATCACCAATAATGATCGATAATCGATATTTTAGTACTAAATGCCGCAGAAACCAAACGACGCAGGTTTTCAAGCAGCGTTAGCAAATGGTCACGCCCGAAAATGCACACGGGAATAAAACGCGAGATGCGCTAAAGGGTTGCCAGATCTGCAAAGGGATGCCAGATGCTAAATGGCAAAAGGGCGCCAGACCTGCAAAAGGGTTGCTACATGCACCATTTCACTGATGCTGGCAAGATTGTCAGACTGCGGAAAAAAGGTTGCCAGATCTGACATCATAGGGTTGCCAACTCTGCGATAGGGTTGCCAGATATGCAACTTTTAGCCAACTACCCAAAATGGTTGCCAGATCCATAATAAGTTGACAGATCATGATCTACAACAGGGTTGCCAGATCTGCAAAAGGGTTGCCAGATTTGCAAACGGGTTGCCAGATGCATAGAGATTGTCCCCTTTACTGCTGCGAAGCTGCAAAGGGCCACTGGTGTCATAAATCAGCTTTGATTTCGTTTGATACTGTAGTGCACGACGTACGGTAGTTCAGTAAAAGGCACAGATAACGCACCGACGTTACTTTGTTCCCCAGAGCAAACCCAGTGAAATTTGAAGCGCCAATTGTGCACAAAGTGTGGGAATGGGCGCACCAGACATGCCGTGCTCCAGTGCGTAGTAGTTGCAGGTTGCTGTGCAGTTGGAAGGACAACATGCAGTGTGTAATTTTTGCCAAAGACTATAAAAAATAACATACTACTGTACTACGTACAGCACAGCCTAGCCTACTGTAGCAAAGTCGAACGAAAACCTGACCCTTGCCTATCCCAATAAGCGCCTAAGTCTAAGCCCAACTTAAGCTTAAGCCTAAGCCTAAGCCTAAGCCTAAGCCTAAGCCTAAGCCTAAGCCTAAGCCTAAGCCTAAGCCTAAGCCCAACTTATGCCTAAGCCATTGCCTAAGCCTAAGCCTAAGCCAAAGCCTAAACCAATGCCTAAACCTAAGCCTAAGCCCAACTTATGCCTAAGTCTAAGCCTAAGCCTAAGCCTAAGCCTAAGCCTCACCCTAAAAAATTTAGTGTCCATTGTGTTTGCAAGTCATCACTTACAAGTCTCCAATCAGTCCATGGAAGTACATGAAGTCTATGACAGAGTTGCTCTGCTTGGAAACGCTCAAAATCCCATTGCCAATGGCGATACCCTGGAAAAACTACAACGTGTCATGCCCGTATTGTATGCTACTGATACTGTTGGTAATAATGTAGGATGCTGGTTTGCAATCTAACCTTCAGATTTGTTGGAAACCTTCCCGCATTCATTGCTTGCACGACCAGCTTGGTCAATGTGGGGACATAGACGCCAGCGTACGACTAAAAATAAGCTCAGATCTTTAGCTCGAACGATTTCTTAAGCCGCTGTTGTGTTACGTAGTCAAAAATCTAAGATCTAAGTATTTTACCTCTCCAGTGATGTAAAAGTCTCGATGTTGGTATTCCGTGTGCACATTGCTGAAAAAATCCAAGAGGGCATTGAAGTTGTCCATGGCTGTCTGTAAACATAAACAAGCCAGAATACAATACTATTTACATACATACAGTAGTAATATCCTCGGGATGTCTTAAAGGTTTATGTACGGAGTACGGTAGCTCACATGGTCATCTGTATAATTTGGCGTTCCGCTGCTTGAGTACGAAAATCCGACCCCAACGGGCGCTTCCAAGTACAGAACGTTGGCAACCTGAAAAAAAGAGACAAAAACGATTACAATTTATACAGTGATACTTTGATTGCATACGTAGTACATACTGTACATACGTACATAGGGTAATTATTACGATACGGGGTAAACCCGGCCAAGGGGAAAATCCGGCCAACAACGTTTCCAAGTCTGCATATCTCAGCAACCAATGGACCGATTGAGACCAGCACATTATCAATCGATTCCGTGAACTCTCCTCTTTCAAATGAGCTACATAATTGGTCCATCATTTGCTGAAACAGAAAATAATTGAGAGAAGCTTGAAAGGTCGGGGTTTCCCCATATACCCGACATACAGGTACGTATGTACTTCAGCAATTCAATTCAATTCAATTCAATTCACCTTGTTCCATGAAAACACATTTTCAGTCAGGCTCTGCCCGTCCTTCGTCGGTCTCAGTGGCCCATTCTCCAACATCAGTCCAAAGAGTGAGCTACAGCCCGGGCCGCCATTTAGCCACAAAACCAGAGGATCCGTGGTTGGCTTATTCTGCGATTCTGTCAACCTTCAAAAAGGCCATAAAAGGAGACCGCTCACTGCTGCAAAAGTGAAAAGTGAACGAAATGAAGGCTTGCTAGTTACATAGGAGTAAAAAATCACGTTTAGGTACATGTACCACACTCCAACACTCCACAAATATCTATCTATCTATGTATAGCGACATGGACACGCCGCAGTGACAATCACGACTCACGCACAATTGCTCGCGATCGATTTATGCAAATAAGTAGCAAATAAATACAGAACATACATACGTACGAATACCGGACCAGACACCAGAGTCGATTGTATGTATTTTATTCAGGTCCTATCCGGTAGTAATGCAAATTTGAAACAGGATACCAATAAAACGTACCAATAATGGAGAAAATGGCCATGTCCTGCGTTCAGGTAGCCAGAGTATTGCTTTTCATTCATTTGGAACAAAACATTGGGCAGGTTGGTGATCAAGTCAGCTTGCTTTCTTGTCGAAGGTGTGGTATCACATATTGAAAGAAGCAGGAAAAGGGTCAGAAAATGTGCAAAGGAAATCATGTTGTACCATAGAAATAGCTACCGGGCTAACCACACTAACACTACACCATGCCACGCTTGGCAAAGATGAGGATCGCTTTCAACTGATTGTTGGTTGACAAATTAAAAGGCGTGCGTATGTACATATAACATAGAGATGGGCCGAGACTGGATTGTTGCTGAAAACGAGACCGAGACCGAGACCGAGACTTAGAATTTTTTCCGAGACTGAGATCGAGACCGAGATTAGGGAATTTTGTCGAGACCGAGACCGAGATCGAGACCGAGACCGAGACTAAGTATTGGTATAAAAACTTATGAAATTTCGTTTGTATTTTTTCTGACGGTTGTTTTCTATAAAAATTTTGATGGCAAAAACAGTGGCAAATAGGTGCTTCACTTCTATTTTCTACATTACATGGCGAAAATCGCCCCGCAGGGGAAATTTTTTCATAATAGGCAGCTAAAATCTCAGCAGAAATGCATGAAAATTGCTTGTGAAAGCACGATTTTAATCTAGTCTCGGTCTCGCCTAAAATAGGCCCTAAAAGTTGCGAGACCGAGACCGAGACCGAGAATTTGAAAATTCTAAAGTCGAGACCGAGACCGAGACCGAGATCGCCAAAAATGACCGAGATTTCCGAGACCGAGAGTCTCGGCCCATCTCTAATATAACATACATACAGTAGTATGATGTCATTGTCAATCTCAATTCAATACGTGTATACAAGTATTGTGTACATTGTTATTATTGTTTGTTTTGTATTGCCTACCTGCTTTGACAAGGGTTTACAACTTGCTAACCTGGTGTCATCTTACACGCACCCGTACATACTGTACCATGCTGTATTGTATACTCATACTGCATCTGCATCTACGCTAGTGCAGTACAGTACGTAACTCTACTATGTAGGCTATGTAGGCCTACAACGCAGGACTGTGTACAATATGTGTACAGGGGGGGGGGGGGGGGGGGGGGGGGGGGGTAGGGGGGGGTGTGGTTTGGTTGATTTTTTTTTGGGTTTTGTGTGGTTGTGTGTGGTTTTTTTTGTTTTTTGTGTTTGGGTATGATTTTTGGGGTTTTGTGGGGGTTTGGTTTTTTTGGGTTTTTGTTTTTTTTTGTTTATGTGTAGTTTTTAGGGAGAGGTGAGCTGGGGATGTGAGGAGAGAATTATTGAGGGATTTTTGATGGAATGTTTTTGGTTGGTGATCTGTAGGGTGTGTTTATTGAGGGGATTTTGTATATGTTTGTTTGTGTTTGGTTTGCTTGGGTTTGTTCGTTGGGAGTCATATGGTGTGTGAGTGGGATTTTTGGTGAGTTTCGAGGAGTGTAGTGAAATTTGGGTTTCGGTGTTGGGGATTTGTGTAGTGTATTTTAGGTGATGTATTTCAAGTAGTAGATGAATGATGAGCGGGAAGGGGTTGAGAAGTTTTATTATGGTTGAATATTTTTATTAATTATGGCTTGTATATTGTATAGGGTGCGCGTTGATTGCGTATTCTATTTGTATGGATATTGGATTTATGTGTTGATGTATGGACTTTGTAGGGTTGGTGTCAGGATGATGTATTGGGTTAGTTAAAGGTTTATGTTGTGGACTTTTTCAGAGTTTTTTTTCGGTTACTATGTGAGATTTTTTGGGAATTTTGTGGCGTCTGTTTTGTGCTTCTGTGTGGCTTATGGATGGATATTTTCAGATGGTGAAGGTGAATTTTTTCTGAGATAAGCTATATTTTCAGCTATTGGGCTCGTTTGTTTAGGTTTAATGGAGTTTTGTAAGCTGAAGTGAGCTAGGGTTATCGCTGTGTCGCTTATGTTTAAATTAGGTTGTTATATTGCTTATAATGTTGAAATTTTTTTATTTTTCTGATCTTTTTTGCGTTTTATATGTGTTGTGGGGGTTAATGTTGTTTGATAGTGTCTGGTATATAGAGATGGTAGATCTATAGATGTGGTACACTGTGCGTCTGTTGATATTTGGTGCTTAAGAGGCTATTTGCTTTTAAATGGTTAGTATTTTTTCTCGTATTTGGTTTTATTTTTCGCCGAGCGTTGAGTTTAGTGATTTGTTTAGTAGTATTGGATTGGCTTATACTGTGCTCATGATATTATATATGAGATGTTTTTGTTCATGTTTTTCTATGTGTTTTTCTTATGTGTTTTTCTTGTTTGAGTAGCTATATATATAATAAATATAGTTTGAATTGAATGGTTCATGTTTAGCTGATTTTTTTGTGATGTATTTTTAAAAAGGTATTTTGAATCGTCTGTTGCTTCTCTTGTGGCTAGGCTTGGGGATTAGGGGGCAGAGGAATATGTCTCTGTATAGAGCTGTAGATTTTGAATTTGAGTGATAGTGGTACCTTGCAGTGCCCGATTTCTAGATTGTATCTCTCTTCAATTCTTTGTTTTTTCTTTTTTGTCTCTATGTCACTCTCTCTTCTCTCTGTCTAGCTTGTTGCTTGTTGTTTTCTTTTTTTAGCTTCTTAAGAGTCATCGTTTTCCCTTTTTTTTCTTTGTTTTTTTATGTTTTTTCTTGTTTTTTTTTCCTTTCTTCTCTTTATCCTTTTTTTTGTGTCTTTTCTTTTCTTTTCTTTCTCTTTCTTTTTTCTTTTTTTCTCTTTCGCCCCCACGCTCCTCTTTCTTTTTCTTTCTTTTTTTTTTTTCTGCGCTCTCCGTGTTCGCTCCTTCTCTCTTCGTGTTCGCGAGCGTCTTCTTCGTCGCCCCGGCGGACCGAGCACCGAAACTACTACCATTACTACGGTCCTGGATTTTCGGTTCCGGGGAAACTTTTCGATTCCAATTCTGCACAGTAAAAAATAATTAGGATTAAAAGTGGAACAAAAAATAAATGGCGCCATTTGTTTTCTAATGATTCCCAATTGGCCACATCAAGGGATGACAAAGCTAAGCATATCGTACAGTATGCAGCTTTTACATGCAACAAACCTGATCTAAATAAATTCTCAGTTACAGAACCTACGTACATAATGTTTGTACGCATACAATGTGGGTAACCATGACAGTTCGTATGACGCGGTACCTTGCTGTGCTTGTCTCCTTTGACATTGCCGCTAAACTGAAAAAAAAGGTTGTGCCCAGCCCAAGTCCCGGACAAGCACAGTAGTGGACAAATCCTGGACAAGTAGGCCACGTTTCATACAAGTACGTAGTGGACAGCAACAGACGTCTTTGGCTGGGCAAAGCACCATCATGACTAGTGTTCAACAACCCAACAAATCAACGTTTCATCAATGGTGTGCCTCTACCACCTGGCATGGATGGTCAGACTGGTCTAGATCAGACACAATCATTGTCAAATTTATCTGGTCTCTTATCCTACTGGCCAGCACAGTTGCCCTGGTCCTGGCCATCGTAAACCTGATGGCTCAGTTCACTGATGGTGATAAATGGACCACAACTATTCATGAAGTCCCCAGTAATGGAGCGTTAGCATTCCCTGACATCACCATCTGCAACTTCAACCGGCTTCGACTTTCCAAAGTCAATGAATACGGCTTCACTTTTGATCTACGCAGCTATTTCTTCAAGCATTTCTTGAACAAACATACCTTTCAAAGTATCTACAGGGTGTCTCACATAGAACTCCCTAATGATCGAGCCTTATAACTTCCGTATTACAGTAAATATCAAGCTGAAATTTGTCCCCAGAAAGCCCAAGAAATTACCATACTTTGTGACAAAATTTGAGCCAGATAGTCCCACAGCGAACGAAATTACAGGCTTAGAAATTTTGGACCCTGTTTTATCATTTTCCGCACTGAGCATGGTTTTGAGATTTAGAATCTTCTGCTCAAGCATGGTCAAGAAGCTTATCCAACATGGCAATATGGTGGAACAACAATGGCTGAACATCATCACAGTCCAGAACACAAAGGATTCAAAAATACAGGCGATTTACCGCGCATTACAGCGTTCAAGGAGCTTTTGAGGTCAATAGTGGCACCACTTATTTCAAAGTGTTGAAAAACATGGTCGCAAATTTGCAAGCTCGTAATTTCATCCCTAGTTAACCTATCCGGCTCAAATTTTGCCACAAAGAATGGTATATTCTTGGGTTTCTGGGGACAAAATTTCAGCTTGATACCTACTGTAATACGGAAGTTACTGTAATGTTCCGTAGATAGCCCCATGGGGCTATACAAATGGTAAGCACCGATTAGGGGGGGGGGGCTATACACGAGAGGGGGTTATACACGGGGGGGGGGCAATACACGAGGGCATTTTTCATTTGTACCAAAAGTAAGGTTTTTTGACCTTCTGAACTCGTTTATGGTGGTTATTTGGCACGTTTCCAAGCTCCAATCATCAAAAATGCAGCTTTCAACTAAAAAATTGTGAAATTTTTGCTACTGAAAAATTTCCCTCAAAGAGATGTCACTGGCAAAATGATCAGAACTGTTCCAAATGAGGTGCAGATAAACTCCTATGCATTAAGAAACGTTTTCTGTACCGGTTGCATAGTACGTGGATGGGGGGTATTTTTGGAAATCGAGATAATATGCCTATCGGATTCCCCATCAAAAACTGCGTATGTGGATGAATTTTGAAAAAAAAATTTGTTCAGGCATCATCGAGATATTGATGGGTAAAGGCTGGAAGGTCGCATTTTGCCGTTTTTCAACGTTTTTAGCCATAATTCAGCAACCAGAGTGTGTAGCGGGCTACAATTTGGCACACACATACATCCCATAGGGACCCATGTCTGGACCAAATTTGAGCCCAATCGCCACTTGTATGGCGAGATATAGCTTCAGAAAGCTCAAATTTACGTTTTTTGGACCTGTTGCAAATTCGGTTATATGAATACCATGGCGCGAATATATGCCCTGCACGGGGTAAAATTTTCTTCATAAGTAGCCTATCTTATGTAGAATTTGATGTAGATTTCAAAAATAAAACTGTTTTTCCCAAAAAATTTAACCCCTAGCATATAATTGTGCAAAAATAGTATATTTTTGAGAATTTTTGGGTAAGGGTTAAATTTTTTTCGGGAAACCGATTTTATTTTTGAAATCTACATCAAATTCTACATAGATAGGTTACTTACCAGGAAAAAATTTCAGTGGTATTGCTCTTTTATCTTGGATAATAAAAAAGGCGGGAACCTTTTTGCTGAATTTTTCAACTTTCAAGGGCTCTGTAGTCCCAATTGTAAACATAGAGAATTTTTGCTGTAGTACTAAAGTTTGTAGGTGTAAGCCTCCTCTATCTCCTGTCAAAATTTTACCCCGTGCAGGGCATATATTCGCGCCGTGGTATTCATATAACCGAATTTGCAACAGGTCCAAAAAACGTAAATTTGAGTTTTTCTGAAGCTATATCTCGCCATACAAGTGGCGGATTGGGCTCAAATTTGGTCCAGACATGGGTCCCTATGGGATGTATGTGTATGCCAAATTGTAGCCCGCTAAAGACTCTAGTTGCTGAATTATGGCTAAAAACGTTGAAAATCGGCAAAATGCGATCTTCCAGCCTTTACCCATCAATATCTCGATGATGCCTGAACAAATTTTTTTTTCAAAATCATCCACATATGCAGTTTTTAAATGGGATGCAATCGCTATATTTTGATTCCCAAAAAGTTTCAGCACCGTACACTACAGGCTACTCTCAATCCTTACAGAAAACGTTTCTTTTTAAAACACCTCAAAAACGCTGTTTTCAGCGCAAAAACACTTGATTTCCCTTGCTTTTCGCGGTTCGCAATAGGGGGCTATACACGAGGGCAAATGACGTTAGTAGCCGATTTGGGGGCTATACACGAGGGGGGTTATACACGAGAGGGGCTAAATACGGAACATTACGGTAAAAGGCTGAGTCATTAGGGAGGTCTACGTGAGACACCCTGTATGACATTTCCAAACATATGATTGAGAAGTATGCCAAGTGGAGAAAAGGCCACAACATGACCATGGTGAAAATGATAGAAGAAATGGGGTTCGGCTCTGAACAATTAGTAATGATACACACAGAATATAATGCTCTCTTTTTTCTGCCATCGCCATGGAATGAAAATGATTATGCTGAGCAGTTGGTGGAGAAAGGGATCAGCCTTTCTATTGTCTACAGCCCCGAATTTGCCCAGTGCTTTCAGATTCATGTGGATCCAAAAATTTACAATGCTTCAAAGCCAGGTGTATTCATAGTGTACTACGTACCATACCTAATCTAAAAAATGGCTGTCAATATTTTGGAAGGTATATTTCTTTGCAGGAACATCAAAAAGTGTTAGATTTTTGCTCAATGCATCTATTGAAGAAGAGTTGCCAGATTTGGCAGAGAACTTTCTTAGTGCAGGATTCGCAATCCAAGTAGACTACAATGGCCGATTTGATCGTGGCAACTGGATCATGATTCAACCTGGCACTCATAGCTGGATTGCATTGAAGCAAGAAATCACTAGAATAAGACAAAGCACTGTAGCTGACATGAACCTGTTCCCAGCACCATGTGTGGAACTACCCAAACTACAACTCTTGCCAGGTTCTATATTATACGACCTGTGATAATAATGTCTGGGTAATGTCAATTAGTATTTTGTATTAGGTCTAGAAGCCAATTTTGCAATATTCCTTTTTCAGATAAGTTCTACTCTGCTTTGAACTGTGATCAAGACTGTGAATATCAGTATTGGAGACAACTGTGCAACTGCTCAGTTGTCCCTGAAGGAACTAAGAAGAGCAACCTATCCCTCTGTGAATTTGACATACTGGACAAGTGTCTCTGGCAGAAAACTGAACGGTAAGATTATAATGGTAAATAAATGAATTCGCCTTCTCCTTCGCCTTCGCCAAGTTGGACCTCAGGTATGATTATGATGAGATCGTACCGATCTGATGTCAGATCGTGTCAGATCTGACAAGATCTGATGCCAAGTTGGACCTCAGGTATGATTAGATCATACCAATCTGATGTCAGATCGTGTGATGCCAAGTTTGACCTCAGGTATGATGAGATCACTCCCAGGTTCCTTTATCATCAAATATGTCTTTCGTTTGGGGTACGCTTCGTCGCATTTTATTTACGTCACATTTTATGTTGTTTCTCCGGCACATTGTGATACGCCGGGGCACTGACACTAGTCACTAGTGAATTTTTGGCCAGTGCCCCGGCGTATCACAAAGTGCCGGATAAAAATTACTTGGTACAACGCCTGGCACTCTGCCAAGCAAGCCAACTGGCTTGCCTAAAAGTGACAAACGAAAGGCATATTTGAAGGCAGCGCAGACTGGGAGTGATCATAAAGTGCCCTCTACGATCGAGAGTTGAACTTCGCCCCCCACGCGGCGAGGCGGAGAAACAGGGCTTCAGTACTGAATTACTATTTTCATCAAGTTTGCATGCCATAGAGGCCAAATCAAGTCAAACTCCAAGCATACATATACCTCAACTTTTTTCGATCTTTTCAATAGCGAGGTCGCCGTTAACCCAACCCCAACTGGTATGGCCAAAAATGGTCATTTTTCCAGCTTTTTGACAAAAGTAGGGTATTTTGCAGGCCTCAGCGCAATATGCATAGAGCGAGCCAAATGCTGTCCTTCTTAAATTCCACCACCCAAGGGTCCAAGCTTCACACTGGTGGTGTTAACTCCTTCCCCACCACACTGGCAACCTAAGAAATTGATGAAAAACAGCCTTTTCATATGCATTTCTACCCAAATATGCTACCCTTGGAGCAGTCAAGCAGAGAAAATTAGAGTACCCCACCCTAGTTTTATGTGTAGATTTCAAAAATGAAGGTGGCTTTTCCGTTTTCCCACATTTAGGCCTGATAAACCCGATTTTCATGTGTTTTGGTATCAAAACGTGCACTAAAAGCAGTCATTATGAAAATCAGGTACTCTGACTAATTTTATGTGTAGATTTCAAAAATGACCTTAATTTTTTAATTCTTCCACTTTTAACCGATACTCCATATGCCTGCCTACTCCATTCATTTATGCGCATGCATGCGCATGGAAAAAAGGAGCTCCAGTACCTAAGATGCGCATTCATGCGCATTTATGAGGAACTGTGCGCATAAAAGTCGACCGCCACCTCAAAAATGCGCATGCATGCGCACCTATGTACTGGAGCTCTTTTTTTCATGCGCATGCATGCGCATAAATGAATGGAGTAGGCAGGAATTTGGAGTATCGGTTAAGGCCTAATATACCAGATTTTATGCCATTTTTATGATTGGTAGAGTAAAAAATCGGGTTTATCAGGCCTTAAACGTGAGAAAACGGAAAAGCCACATCCATTTGTGAAATCTACACATAAAACTAGGGTAGGGTACTCTAATTTTCTCTGCTTGACTGCTCCAGGGTAGCATATTTGGGTAGAAATGCATATGAAAAGGCTGTTTTTCATCAATTTCTTAGGTTGCCAGTGTGGTGGGGAAGGAGTTAACACCACCAGTGTGAAGCTTGGACCCTTGGTGGTGGAATTTAAGAAGGACAGCATTTGGCTCGCTCTATGCATATTGCGCTGAGGCCTGCAAAATACCCTACTTTTGTCAAAAAGCTGAAAAATGACCATTTTTGGCCATACCAGTTGGGGATGGGTTAACGGCGACCTCGCTATTGAAAAGATCGAAAAAGTTGAGGTATATGTATCATGTATGCTTGGAGTTTGACTTGATTTGGCCTCTATGGCATGCAAACTTGATGAAAATAGTAATTCAGTACTGAAGCCCTGTTTCTCCGCCTCGCCGCGTGGGGGGCGAAGTTCAACTCTCGATCGTAGAGGGCACTTTACCAATCTGAGGTCAGATCATGTCAGATCTGACAAGATCTGATATCAGATCATATCAGATCAGACAAGATCTGACTTCAGATAAAGGGAATTTGAATTGAAATCTTTCCATAGAATTATTCAGTAACGTTAGGAGAAATCCAATTCAGCTTTAATGTTTGTGTTTCTTGAAGGGAATATGCTAATGCTAGCAGTGATGAAGAAAGCTGCAAAAAAGACTGCAAGCCTCTGTGCAATGATAAGCGCGTTCAGTATTCCATTACCACTTCTAAGTTTCCCTCACAAGCACAAGCACGGACAGTTGCCAGTTACCTAGGAAATGCTGTTGAACCAGAAGAAATCCAGCGAAGCTTTGCTGCTGTTGATATTTACTTTCAGACAATGCAGTTACAGGTATGCATGCATGCACAAACCTGTCTAACTGATGGATAAATTGAACATTTCTTCTTGGAACACCTTTCATGTATCAGTAGGAGTACTTTGTACTTGTACATACTTACATGTTACTGTTGCTTCAGGTTATTGAATGGTATGAACAGTACACCTTGAGCCAACTGTTCAGCAACATTGGTGGTTCCTTTAGCCTGTATGCAGGCATGAGCATACTAACCATCTTCCAGGCTGTCATGTATCTCATCAGCTGCTGTTACTACCCTATAAGGAAAAAGGACACAAATGAAAAGCAACAGCCACTACCACAGCAACTGTTTGTCAAAAGAAAAATTCAGGCAGTGACCCATTGTCCGCATTTCAAGTATGATCATGTTTGGTGGGCAACAGAAGGGTCAAGAAAATGCTATCACTCCCAGCAAAGAAAGACAATTTGAGGTGAAGCATACAGTACAGCATGCAATAAGAGTAGCCACATGATGGCACCAGAATACTGTGATGGTGTTCCCATAATATAATACTAACTGGCAATTCCAGTAATTCTACCCTGCCATATTGTAGCCTATCTATAAATAAATACAGAAGTCCCTTAATCATGAGCATCATAGTCTTTAAATGACATTTGAGTGCGTTGCTGCCAAGAAAAAGAAATGTGATACCCACCCAACTCACTCAGCACCTTTTATTGCGCTTCGACAAAGCCAACTGCATGAGCTAATCTGGCAAAATTTGATTGAGTGCTGCCTGTGTACATATAGAACATGGATACCTACAGTATGTATGTATGTACCTTGGTGACGTAATGTGTACCTACCTGTTAGCCTCAGCAGTGACGTAGTGTGCTTTGTTAAATATATTTGTCCCTGGCAATAATAGTGAAAATAATATTTCAATAATAAAAACCGTGACAAAAAAGACAAACACACATACCCTGTCATCATACTGAAGTGAAAAGAGTATGGTCGGTTGCCATACCGTAGAGTGATGCAAATTGTTTCCAACCAGCTGCACATACTGTACATAGTTGTATGTAGTTAAATGCTCCTCTAGTCAAAAGCGCCATCATGAGTAAATCCAGCAAATCCACATTTCAACAATGGTGCGAAACTACCAGCTGGCATGGTTGGTCAGATTGGTCCAGTTCAGAGTCAATCTTGGTTAAATTGGTCTGGTCTGTCATCCTTCTCGGTAGCATGGCTCTCTTGGTTCTATCCATTGTTAACCTGATGACACAGTTTATGGATGGTGACAAATGGACTACAACTGTGTATGAGGCCGGTGTAGAGGGAGGAGCACTAGAATTTCCTACCATTACCATCTGCAACTTTAACAGGTTGCGTCTCTCCAAAGCAATGGAGTACAACTTTACACCAGAACTGAGGCGCTACTTCTTTTTTCACTTTTTGGTAAAATATCCCTTTGAACCGACTCCAGAAGAGCAGATCTACGCAGTGGCAGATAACTACACTAAATGGCGAAAAGAGCACAATATGACCTTTGTAAAACTGGTGAATGAAATGGGCTTTGGCTGTGAACAGCTGGAGGTCATACGTACAGGGGGCAGCCCCCTTGGTGATCCATGCAATCAGCATGGAAACTCCACCACAACTGAACAAAATCTGACAGACAACGGCATCAGTTTTAAAACTGTGTACACCCCTGAATTTACCAAGTGTTTCCAGATTCATATTGATCCGAGGGCTTACAATGCAACAAAGCCAGGTAAGTTCCTAAACATTTCATTAAATGCTCACCATACTGTACCCTTCTATTCTCTCAATTTCACAAGATAAATTTTTTTATAGGCACTGCAAATGGCATTTCCTTTGTTCTCAATGCATTTATTGAGGAAGAGTTGCCAGATTTGGAGCGAAACTTTCTGGATGAAGGTTTTGCCATCCAAGCTGACTACAACGGTCGATTTGATTTGGGCAGTTGGATGATGATTTCCCCTGGTACACACAGTTGGATTGCACTAAAGCAGGAAATGACCAAACAAAGGCAGAGTGTAACTGATATACACCTGTTCAAGGCACCATGTGTGGACAGTCCAACACTTCAAATCATGCCAGGTATGGTAGGCAGGGCAGGCACTATTACAAACAATTTTGAAACGACATGTGCATTCCTCCTAACCCTTGGCCTGTTTTTGCCTTTGTTCAGATAATTTCTACTCTGTTCTGAACTGTCATCAAGATTGTGACATGATGTACCTGTCGATGCTATGCAATTGTGCTTTGACACCAGATGGAAATGAAGTGAACAACTTAACAACTTGCGAATGGGATGCAGTGGACAAGTGCTTCCAAGAGAGTACACTGGAAGATCAGTACGTACATACGTCGGTTTGGTACTACTGGCATGACACCAAAACATGTGACATGAAAGCTGGTCAGGGTCACCATAAAAGAATGTCTTTGCAGGAGTAGAGTTGTTGAGTATGTTGAGAACAGCTGCAAGAAAAAGTGCAAGCCACCATGCAAGGACAGGCGGATTAAGTACAGCATCACCACCTCGAAATTTCCTTCACATGCGCAGTCACATTCACTCGCTGAAATTATTGCAAGAGAGGGAGGTGCAGAAAATAAAACACCGGAAGCAGTTTTAAAGAGCTATGCAGCTGTAGACCTCTACTTCCAGACGATGCAGCTCCAGGTATGACTTTTTTTAGTTTTTTCATTACATTAGCTCAGTGCCCAGGTTGTATAACATACTTTATGGCTCATAATGAAGAAACAGAGGCAGAATTCTATGTATCCTGAGGTGTGTAT
>JASAMW010002224.1:0-13478 GCA_030247985.1 Epsilonema sp. ZAB3_2 | reverse complement strand
CAGGTTTACCCCGTGATGCCCTATACCTATATGTGCTATGTATTGTGCTTGTTGTAGGCAGGAACCGGGAAAGATAAGCACGATTCTCAAATTCGTGACGTGTCACAACTGGACAGTTTTGGATTCAATGCGAGCGAAGTGAACTTACAGGAAGCAACCGTTTTTCACGAGGTATCTACTATGTGCTTGCTTTAACTCTCTCCGATATGGGCTGGGACCACAGTCCGACCGCGTTCTGACCGATTTTTCCGCCGGCTTTTTCATTCAATTCCGGTCTGGCTACAGTCGGACCGCGGTCCCACCGGTCCAGTCCATTTCAGAGAGAGTTAAAACATGTACAGGCTGTTTCAGAAGCTATGTGGGTTAGTAGTTGAAAGATCGCCGTGGGGTGTCGTGTTGCGTATATGCGCGAAATCAATGAATAAGTAGGGTAGTGTGGGGGTAATTCGAGCCACCCCTACCCGCGAATCTCAAGTATAGGTTGAGAAGAAAGAAAACATCTACTACTACAAAGAGTTGGGTGGTCCGAATTACCCCCCGCCCCCTTTCTGACATGGATTGCTGCCCCGCGGTAAGTGTCATACAGCACGGTGTGCTTGTGCAGTAGCTTTGCATGATTTGTTGTGTGTCGTGTTCGTATTTGTAGAACCATCACTTGACAGTGCTGAGCATGGAATTGCTAGCTGAAACAAGGCCGGGGCAAAGTACCGGATCCGACTCAAGATCGGATTCTGGCCATTTTCTACTGCTGCCAATCGCTATCTGGATTCATTGCGCTGAGTCCCGTAGGGGAAACGTCTCAGGTAGGGTGCTGTGGGTGGGGTAAACCCGGCCGCCTAAGCTCCGTTGAACTTGCTGTTTCAGCAAATGATGAACGAAATTGCTCATTTGAAAGAGGAGAGTCCAAGGAATTGATTGGTATAGAATACTTATCTCAATCGGTCCATTGGTTGCTGAGATATGCAGCCCTGAAGCTTAGGTGGTCGGATTTTCACATGGCCTACTTTACACCATGTTACCTTACGTGATGTTTCAAAAGTAGAGGGCGAATGTTTGCCTTTTTTGGTGCGAAAACTTTTGGGACAATTCTAAAAATATAGGGTGTCATAAACCGAACACCTTTCCGTGCATGTAACTCTGGAACCACATGGTAGATTTTCATACGGTGTTTTTACTTTATAGCCAAGGCTTGTTGGGGCGAAAACTTTTGGGTTACTCCCATGTGTTTGTAGGTAATATGTTTTGTTTATTTTCAGCAGTTTCTGCGCTCTGTATCTCGGGGTGTGGGGGGGGGTGTGTGGGGGGTGTTTGGGGGGGGGGGGAGGGTGCAAAGTTGCGAGCGATGAATTTGCGTTGCTGGAGGAGTTTGTGACAGTGCTGAGAAGGTAAGTTTAGTACAGTGGAAGGTCACAAGATTGTCAATATTCGAGTCAATCGAAACAGTCTTACGTATCTAAGGCGAAAATGGGGGGGGGGGGGGGGGGGGGGGGGGGGGGGGGGGCAATATTCTGTTGATTTTTTGTAGCCTAAGATACAACCTTTACGTATGTGTGGGTGGGTGACCGTGGCGGCGGGGGGGTCCCCCCTGTTTGATTGTGTGGCGGGGAGGAGGTCCCGTATCCTTCTCTGAGTATGATATATGGGGGAGCCTTTGAAAAGGAAGGAAGGGGAGTCTCGGGGTGTCTGTTTGTTTTCTTATTTTTCTTCGGGCCCTTGTTTGTTGGGGTAAGCGGCGCCGGAAAATTGGGTGGCCGGGTTTTCCCCCCGCCCGGTTTTCCCCCTGGTACCCTGCATATGTTTTCCATTCTGTGGTTGTAGTTTGGATCCGGATATTTTGGTCGGTTACGATATCCAACGAGCGTCTTGGGGATATCTGTTGGAGCGGGCCAAAGCGCGGAATATGAATCTCTGTCCTCAGTTATCCCGGATACCCGGTATAAAAGTAGGGTACCATGGGGTAAACCCGGCCATGGGAAAATCCTGCCAAAAACTGACCCGGATTTACCCCATAATACCCAACAGATGGTACACCTGAACGTGTGTTTATTGGTAATATCAAGAATATATAATTGGGCTTAGGGGAAGAACGGAGCACACAGTGATAACGAAGGAGGCAATCCCTGGCTCATATTCGCCCATTATAATGGGTTTTTGACGAAAAACCCATTATAATGGGGAGAATATGAGCCAGGGATTGCCTCATTCGTTAACACTGTATGCTCCATTCTTCCCCTAAGCCCAATTATATATTCTTGGTAATATGTACAGGTAGCGACAGCGAAAGCAGCTACTCGTTGGAGGATCATCGTTGGATGCAGAATGACTTCTGCCTGCCCGGCCGTATTATTCTGCACCTGTGGCGCATCCTGCGACACGAAGCGGCTTTGTACAGCTACAGCTTCGAGAATACGGTGTTTCATCTGCTGCACGAACGCATTCCGCTCTACACACCGCACCAACTGCACGCTTGGTTTACACAGCCGAGATACAGGTAGTAGGGAAGGGGAGGGTATCAGGGGGTAAACCCGGCCGGTTTTTTGGGAGGTGGTAGGGTAAACCCGGCCGCCCATGAAGAAAGAACGGATTTAACCCATGGCCGGGTTTACCCTACAGTGCTGGGTAGGGAGAAGGGAGGGTATCGTGGAGTAAACCCGGCCGGTGTTGTTGGTTGGGTAAACTCAGTAACTCACGAAGAAAGAAGGGGCTTCAAAGTGTTCGGATTTACCCCATGGCCGGGTTTACCCCACAGTACCGCGGGGTAATTTGGGCCGGCTGGCCTGAATTACCCCGCACTATCTATCATACTATACCCGTTGCCTACGTATGGCAAGAGACTGAAATAGTGCACTTGTTCAGTCAGTCTGTTTCTTGTGCAGATGGCGTGCTTTCGACTTTTGGAAATGTCGCGTGGAGAAGGAACTGGAGATTCTCCTGCGATGCGACATACTGGAACGAACGACGGAGATGGCGAAGCTGTACGGCATCCAGTTCTTCGATGTGCTCACTCGTGGATCACAGGTACAGCCTACTATATTTACGATATGCGGTAACGCGATTGGGTTGGTCGATAGCGACCCCGCGGTATTTCGTGAATGTTTGAATCGGTGTCTGCGGGGTCGTCGACGTCCTTTTTGTCAGTTCTTTTCACTCGCTCCTTTTCCGTTCCCAGATTATTGAACAAGGTCGACGACCCCGCAGGCACCGATCCAAACTTGCACTAAATACCGCGGGGTCGCTATCGACCAACCCAATCGCGTTACGCATATCGTAAACAAATAGGCTGCCAGATGTCCACAAGTTGGCAATTAGGAGTGCCTGGACACAGCATATCTGACTATTGTGACTTGCCGCATTCCGTATGGCGAATTTTTCCTGTCTCACTTTTCAGTTCCGCGTGGAGTCAATGATGTTCCGCCTTTGCAGGCGTCAGAATTACGTCGGTTTTTCGCCTAGCGTTCAGCAGAGGGCGAGGTAAAACCATAGATGCGTGTTGTAGTAATTGGTATGTACTGTATGCTACGTTACTTACGTGCTTCGTTTACCCCACATTTACCAAAATTGTCACATTCCATATACGTACTACTGTACGTACAGTACATCTTATGCCGCGTTCACCAAACATCCGTAAATCCGTCCGTCCGTCAACCCCGACGGACAAACGGACGAACACGTTACGGGTTGACGGACGGATTTACGGACGTCTGGTGAACGTGGCATAATTAGGCCTCCAAACTGTAATACTATTCCGTGTTCTATTTATTTGCTTCAGAATGGCTGCACCCGAATGTATTGCACTGACTATGGAGCCTGAATCCGCACTCTACCGGGATCCGGTAATAGTGCTGGATTTCCAATCCCTGTATCCTTCCATGTGCATCGCCTACAACTACTGCTACTCCACGTGTCTGGGAAAACTAGCGAAGCTGCGCGACGGGTACGTACGTATGTAATGTACTGTGGAATATGTGACAGGGTAGCTTGGGCTAATTGCGACCCAAGGAGTAAGTATCGCCGGGACAAGTCGGGGTAATTTCGGCTACCCGGAGGTTTTAACTTCGGCATTACTGCGTATCAACCATATTGAAGTGGCATATCAGGTGAAGAAGGGAATGCAAATGTAGACGCTGACATACATAGATCAGATGCCCCAATTTTCCCCGCCGCAGATCATCGTTCCCCGCTTTTTATCTAAATTATGGCCAGAATTAGCCCCTCCCCTTACCAGAATCACCCCCTTTTAGGCCAGATTTACCCCTCCCCCAAAAACCCAAAGTACTCAAAATGCCACTCTCTCTTATCTTCCATATCGAGCCCTCTTTTCTTCGCTCTATTCGTGCCACCACGGACTCCTAGTGGTCCTATCTCCAAGGTCTGAATTACCCCGAAACCCGCCCCAAACCACTCTTTTTTCTTCTTTCCAGAAGCCACGACCTTGACTTTGGTTGCGGACGTCTCAGACTGAGTCTTCAGGAGCTCTTACAGCTGAAGGAGGAGGAGGCAGTACACATCTCTCCTGCTGGTGTGATGTTTGTGAAGGCGGGGGTGAGAAGAGGCGTGATCCCTGAGATGCTCAGAGAGATCCTTGCCACCCGAATAATGGTGAAGGACAGTATGAAGATGTACAAGGGACAGAAGGTAGGTAGGTGAGGGATGGCTGCTGCACGGACACGGATATATATACAATAGATAGATGTAGTCAAGAAATTTTTGGGGTGCAAAATCAACACGAGGATTTACACGGATACACACGGACACAGACACGAATATACAATAGATAGATGTAGCCAAGAAATTTTTGGGGTGCAAAATCAACACGAGGATTTACACGGATACACACGGACACAGACACGAACATACAATAGATAGATGTAGCCAAGAAATTTTTGGGGCGCAAAATGTACAAAATGGGGGTGGATGCAAAATCAACACGAGGATTTAGGGGTGTAAAATCAACACGAAGATTTCTCAGAGTTTGTCAGCCCTATGCCTAAAGAAACTTTGCGCCCCTGGCCACCAATTGTGTACAGTATTTAGTAGGGTACTATGGGGTAAACCCGGCCATGGGAAAATCCGGCCACCTAGTTTCAGGGCTGCATTATCTCAGCATGCTATCAGTCGATTCCTTGAACTCCTCTTTCAAATGAGCTATTTGCTTCATCGTTTGCTGAAACAGTAAGTTTAAAGGAGCTTAGGTGGCCGGTTTTACCCAATACCCTCATCATACTTCTCTTCGTCCCCTTTTTGGACGCTCCCACTCGTTAAAGCTCATCCAACGTCACTTATTACACTCCCCACTCTTCTTCCTGCGGGTTGCGTGTTCCGGAAGAACGCTGACGCCCCCTGGCCCATACTGCCTCAGTGTCTAACAGTATCTTTCTCATAGCACGAACATCAAATACAGTTCACCCAGAGCCAATTTCTTCTTGTTATGGCATCTGGTCTCTGTTTTTTTCCTGCCTGTGCACCAAGCATGAGACCTGACGGTCATTTTTGCCATCTCATACAGTGACACATAAATCACGAGTTCACCAAACAACAATATTCTTCTATTTATGGAGCAATCTGTAACTCTGGTTTGTTTTCCTTTGTCTCTCTGCTTCTTCTTTTCTTTTCTTCTCTCGGGCGGCGCTTTGATTCCGAGAAATACCATGGGGAAAATCACCCTTAACTAAATTTATTTTTTGTTTTTTTTCGTACCTCTTCTTCTATTTTATTTAGGAAACAATGCACTCTCCTCTTCGGTATCCACCTCTTTAGCGAAACCTCTCTTCCCTACGCGAAAACCATTTCCAAATCACCTAAGCTTGCTAGTGACCCTACACACTAACCCAATCACCACATCTTCACCATGTGGTCTGGGTACACCTAACTTTCTAAACTTCCCTCTCAATAAACACTATAAAAGATAATCTTAGACTCCATTCAAAACAGGCCGCCCCTTCCGGTTACCCCACAACCCATATTCCATCCACCCCCCCTTTCAAACCTCCCACCCTCATCCCCATACCCCCTCCGCACCACACCCCCCACGCCACCCTCAAAAAAACAAATGGGGTCTTATTCTAATTTACTTCATTACCTCTCCTTTTGTCCTTTTTTACCCTTTATTACCTATCTCCCCCCCCCCCCCCTCTCTTTGCCTTTTACCTCCACTCTCTCGCCTCCCTCCCCTTCTCTTCCAAACGAATCGTACGCAAAAATCTCAACTCCTTCAAATCCTCTCTCTTGTGCCTTATGTAACTCTCAAGGTTAAAAAAAGAATATGTATGACATACATTTCATGTGTTTTTCGTTTTATGCACTATACAGTAATCCTATTAGCAGTTGAAAATACTTTTTGCGCGGTTTGGCGTATGTATAACGAAGAACATATGGCTACACACTGTGAGTAAACACGGTGATTCGACGTGGTTTACTAGTTTTATTTTTTTTGTGGAGCATGCTCACTTCTCCAAAGCGCAAAATTTTTCTCACTTTCACACACTAGTTTCAAACTCCTGAATCCTCCTCCCTATGCTTCATCCATACTGAATCCTGTTTCTCCTCTGTTACGCCTATGACCCCTACACCGAGCTGCAAAAAGCTCCGACGAGTTGACCGATTAATTGTTATCGACAAACAAAGTCTTGTCCGACCTATCAAATTGCTTTTACGCCTTTTAAAAGCGAGTTCGTGCGACTCGATATGTACTTGGGGTAAACCCGACAAGGGGTAAACCAACCTTATATCTACAACCATACACCATTGAGACAATTTCTACCAATCATCCTTAACTCCCTCTTCAAACCTACCTTCTCCATTTCTAAAACGGCAATTTAAAAACTTTTCGGTTTCCCTACCCTCATTACATTCCCTCCAATTCTTGTACCACCTTTCCCTACCTTACCACACCGACATCCTCTCTTCTCACGTCTTCCCTTCTAAATCCTCTTCTTCTCTTAGCAACCACGTACCTTTTTCGTCTCAAACCACGCTTATCCTGAAGAAATGGGCACTCATTCTCTCCTAAATACATGCCCAACTTATCTGCCTACCCATACTTACCATATACCAACTTTTACTACACATACAAACACACAAATACAACCATAACCTTTTCAAATTTTAGCTTCACACGTGGATTTCGTTGCTCACCCATCGCTATTTCTGCAATAAAACCTTCCCTGCTCCTTCCTCTAGCAGAATAACATACTGCAACAAAGAAAGATAGCTATCAGAATCGACTAAAAGGCGAAACATCAAACTCACGAGTTACCCAGATTCTCCATAACATAGCAAGAAATAATTCTTTCTCTGGTGAACTCTGACTTTATTGTCGACTGCTCATGAGATGGCCAAACAACTCCAATGCGAATGGCCGTTCCACGTCTCACTGCCTTTTGTGCACCATGCAGTCAGCCGAAACATCAAACACCGATTCCCCAGACTGCTCCATAACACAGCAAACGAAACAATTCTCTCTCTGGTAACTCGTAACTTTGATTTTCGGCTGCTCATAGACGACCAACTCCATCCTGTCCTATCTCCTAGACCCCTTGCAGGCTGCCAGCTTTACTGGCGTGCACCAGGCAATGGCGCGTTCCAGCGTCTCTCTGCCCTTTCACGATACTATCCGCAACCTCCACGCACGGCATACGACCCGAGAAGTTGCGGACGTTATCCATAATGACTTGGCGATGAGCTTTAACCCATTGGCGAGATACTGGGACTGAAAAGACTCATGGGGAACGACTACCACCCGAAACATGAAAAATAAAAAAGAAGAACACTGATATGCTGAATAAACTGAAACTAGGGATTCCCTGGGCCCTACCCCTAATACTTAACAATTGTGGCAGGGCGAAGTTTCTTTAGGATGGGAAAACTTAAAACTTGTGTATTTTACCCCTAACCTCTTGATTTACCCTCACCAACTTACTCTTTTCCTTCATCAACCCTGTGATTTTGCCAATCTTGGCTCTCTACTATTTTATCTTTGTCCTGTATCACCTCGTGGATTTTGCCAAAATCTACTACATCTTCTATTTATTTATCCCAACACCCCCCTCCTCTCCCTTTACATCTCTACTGCCTCACCTTCGAAGACCCTAGCACCAGGACCCTCCCCCCTCCAACATCCACAATTCCCCCCCCTCATGAGTCTAAGATCAGTGAGACGCGACCAAAGAAGGGCTCTGGAAAGAAGAAAAAAAGTGGGGGGGCGGGTAGCTTAAGCTAGCGAGAGGAAGAAAAGAGGGCCGAATAATAAGAGAGAGTGGATTGAGCTTGGGTTTGGGGAGGGGTAAATCTGGCTAAAAGGGGGTGATCTGAGGGGAGGGGCCTGGCTTTAGATAAAAAGCGGGGAACGATGCTGCGGCGGGGAAAAGGGGCATCTGATCTATGTATGCGCGTCACATTTGCATCCCTTCTTCACCTGATATGCCACTCAATATGGTTGATACGAGTAATGGAAGAAAACCTCCGGGAGGAAATACGATGTCCGGGACTACTCCTTGGGCGCAATTAGCCCAAGCTACCCTGTACATATTCCACAGTACATACATACGTACGTACCCGTCGCGCAGCTTCGCTAGTTTCCAGACACGTGGAGAGGAGTTGTAGGCGATGAATGGAAGGATACAGGGATTGGAAATCCAGCACTATTACGGACCGGAGAGTGCGGATTCAGGCTCCATAGTCAGTGCAATACATTCGGGTGCAGCCATTCTGAAGCAAATAAATAGAACACGGAATAGTATTACAGTTTGGAGGCCTAATTATGCCACGTTCACCAGACGTCCGTAAATCCGTCCGTCAACCCGTAACGTGTTCGTCCGTTTGTCCGTCGGGGTTGAGGACGGACGGATTTACGGATGTTTGGTGAACGCGGCATAAGATGTACTGTACGTACAGTAGTACGTATATGGAATGTGACAATTTTGGTAAATGTGGGGTAAACGAAGCACGTAAGTAACGTAGCATACAGTACATACCAATTACTACAACACGCATCTATGGTTTTACCTCGCCCTCTGCTGAACGCTAGGCGAAAAACCGACGTAATTCTGACGCCTGCAAAGGCGGAACATCATTGACTCCACGCGGAACTGAAAAGTGAGACAGGAAAAATTCGCCATACGGAATGCGGCAAGTCACAATAGTCAGATATGCTGTGTCCAGGCACTCCTAATTGCCAACTTGTGGACATCTGGCAGCCTATTTGTTTACGATATGCGTAACGCGATTGGGTTGGTCGATAGCGACCCCGCGGTATTTAGTGCAAGTTTGGATCGGTGCCTGCGGGGTCGTCGACCTTGTTCAATAATCTGGGAACGGAAAAGGAGCGAGTGAAAAGAACTGACAAAAAGGACGTCGACGACCCCGCAGACACCGATTCAAACATTCACGAAATACCGCGGGGTCGCTATCGACCAACCCAATCGCGTTACCGCATATCGTAAATATAGTAGGCTGTACCTGTGATCCACGAGTGAGCACATCGAAGAACTGGATGCCGTACAGCTTCGCCATCTCCGTCGTTCGTTCCAGTATGTCGCATCGCAGGAGAATCTCCAGTTCCTTCTCCACGCGACATTTCCAAAAGTCGAAAGCACGCCATCTGCACAAGAAACAGACTGACTGAACAAGTGCACTATTTCAGTCTCTTGCCATACGTAGGCAACGGGTATAGTATGATAGATAGTGCGGGGTAATTCAGGCCAGCCGGCCCAAATTACCCCGCGGTACTGTGGGGTAAACCCGGCCATGGGGTAAATCCGAACACTTTGAAGCCCCTTCTTTCTTCGTGAGTTACTGAGTTTACCCAACCAACAACACCGGCCGGGTTTACTCCACGATACCCTCCCTTCTCCCTACCCAGCACTGTAGGGTAAACCCGGCCATGGGTTAAATCCGTTCTTTCTTCATGGGCGGCCGGGTTTACCCTACCACCTCCCAAAAAACCGGCCGGGTTTACCCCCTGATACCCTCCCCTTCCCTACTACCTGTATCTCGGCTGTGTAAACCAAGCGTGCAGTTGGTGCGGTGTGTAGAGCGGAATGCGTTCGTGCAGCAGATGAAACACCGTATTCTCGAAGCTGTAGCTGTACAAAGCCGCTTCGTGTCGCAGGATGCGCCACAGGTGCAGAATAATACGGCCGGGCAGGCAGAAGTCATTCTGCATCCAACGATGATCCTCCAACGAGTAGCTGCTTTCGCTGTCGCTACCTGTACATATTACCAAGAATATATAATTGGGCTTAGGGGAAGAATGGAGCATACAGTGTTAACGAATGAGGCAATCCCTGGCTCATATTCTCCCCATTATAATGGGTTTTTCGTCAAAAACCCATTATAATGGGCGAATATGAGCCAGGGATTGCCTCCTTCGTTATCACTGTGTGCTCCGTTCTTCCCCTAAGCCCAATTATATATTCTTGATATTACCAATAAACACACGTTCAGGTGTACCATCTGTTGGGTATTATGGGGTAAATCCGGGTCAGTTTTTGGCAGGATTTTCCCATGGCCGGGTTTACCCCATGGTACCCTACTTTTATACCGGGTATCCGGGATAACTGAGGACAGAGATTCATATTCCGCGCTTTGGCCCGCTCCAACAGATATCCCCAAGACGCTCGTTGGATATCGTAACCGACCAAAATATCCGGATCCAAACTACAAACAGAATGGAAAACATATGCAGGGTACCATGGGGTAAACCCGGCCGTGGGAAAATCCGGCCACCTAAGTTTCAGGGCTGCATTATCTCAGCAACCAATGGACCGATTGAGACAAGTATGATACCAATCGATTCCGTGAATTCCGATTCTCTTCTTTCAAATGAGCTACCTGATTTATCATTCGCAGAAGTATAGGTGGCCGGGTTTACCCCGTCCAAACACTATAGGAGACCGGGTTTACCCCCATGGCCGGGTTTACCCCTCAGTGACATAAATGTTTGGTTTTTAGCTGGCAACAGATCATCGAATATTGCCATTTTCGCCTTAGATACGTAGACTTCGATTGACTCGAATATTGACAATCTTGTGACCTTCCACTGTACTAAACTTACCTTCTCAGCACTGTCACAAACTCCTCCAGCAATGCAAATTCATCGTTCGCAACTTTGCATTCTCTGCCCCAGCCCAAACGAGATACAGAGCGCAGAAACTGCTGAAAATAAACAAAACATATTACCTACAAACACATGGGAGTAACCCAAAAGTTTTCGCCCCAACAAGCCTTGGCTATAAAGTAAAAACACCGTATGAAAATCTACCATGTGGTTCCAGAGTTACATGCACGGAAAGGTGTTCGGTTTATGACACCCTATATTTTAGAATTGTCCCAAAAGTTTTCGCACCAAAAAAGGCAAACATTCGCCCTCTACTTTTGAAACATCACGTAAGGTAACATGGTGTAAAGTAGGCCATGTGAAAATCCGACCACCTAAGCTTCAGGGCTGCATATCTCAGCAACCAATGGACCGATTGAGATAAGTATTCTATACCAATCAATTCCTTGGACTCTCCTCTTTCAAATGAGCAATTTCGTTCATCATTTGCTGAAACAGCAAGTTCAACGGAGCTTAGGCGGCCGGGTTTACCCCACCCACAGCACCCTACCTGAGACGTTTCCCCTACGGGACTCAGCGCAATGAATCCAGATAGCGATTGGCAGCAGTAGAAAATGGCCAGAATCCGATCTTGAGTCGGATCCGGTACTTTGCCCGGCCTTGTTTCAGCTAGCAATTCCATGCTCAGCACTGTCAAGTGATGGTTCTACAAATACGAACACGACACACAACAAATCATGCAAAGCTACTGCACAAGCACACCGTGCTGTATGACACTTACCGCGGGGCAGCAATCCATGTCAGAAAGGGGGCGGGGGGTAATTCGGACCACCCAACTCTTTGTAGTAGTAGATGTTTTCTTTCTTCTCAACCTATACTTGAGATTCGCGGGTAGGGGTGGCTCGAATTACCCCCACACTACCCTACTTATTCATTGATTTCGCGCATATACGCAACACGACACCCCACGGCGATCTTTCAACTACTAACCCACATAGCTTCTGAAACAGCCTGTACATGTTTTAACTCTCTCTGAAATGGACTGGACCGGTGGGACCGCGGTCCGACTGTAGCCAGACCGGAATTGAATGAAAAAGCCGGCGGAAAAATCGGTCAGAACGCGGTCGGACTGTGGTCCCAGCCCATATCGGAGAGAGTTAAAGCAAGCACATAGTAGATACCTCGTGAAAAACGGTTGCTTCCTGTAAGTTCACTTCGCTCGCATTGAATCCAAAACTGTCCAGTTGTGACACGTCACGAATTTGAGAATCGTGCTTATCTTTCCCGGTTCCTGCCTACAACAAGCACAATACATAGCACATATAGGTATAGGGCATCACGGGGTAAACCTGGCCGGCTAACGGCCCCTCAATGGCGCGTTCACCAGACGTCCGTCCGTTCGTCAACCCATTGTTCCGTCTGTCCATTCGTCAACCCATAGTGTTCTTCCGTCTATCCGTTCGTAAACCTATTATGTGTTGACGAACGGACGGACGTATGGACATCTGGTGAACGCGCCATCAGTTCAGTACAAAGGGCCGGGTTTACCCCACAGTACCACCAAACCAAACTTCTAAAGCTCAAAATGTAGGGTAGCGTAGGGTAACTTCGGACAGAAACAACAGCATTCTATTCATACCACTGAACAGTGCAAGTTTGTCCCGAATTCCCCCACCTTACCCACACCATAGACCCAATGCCATAGCATTTGTACAACGACACGCAAGAAGCTTTCGTATTTATCACTCTGGAAAGAAATATGGCAAGCATGGGAGCAAGCAGTGAATGCTTATGCATGTAAATCAGGCACATGGCACTATCACAATACAAACGTACATACGTCTGTTGCACAATCCCAACAGTGCAATAGTCATACAACAACAAACTCACACACAATTGCATTGCACTGTGTTCGCTTCTTGCGTTTTTATTCTTGGGTGGTCGCGAGGTGTCCCCGCGTGATCACCAGCCGAAACATCAAAGTCACGAGTTCACCCAGGCTGCTCCCATCCCATAACACTGTAACGAAGTAATTCGTCGTCTCTGGGTGAACTCGTGACTTTGATGTTTCGGCTGATCGTGACTTGGCCGGGGAGACCTCTCGACCAACCAGGAAATGCAAGTAGCGAATACTGTATGCACGTACATTCACTACGTTTCTATTTTCACCCACCCCTCAACCGATGTCACAGCTGATAGCTATTCAACGAGTTCAATTCAGGTCTCGATAAAATCGGTTGTTCCATGCTGCTCATAGTGGGCTCATCCTCTTCCAGCCTACTAGAGCTCACAGACGGCGATGAAATACTTCCTTTGCCATCATAAGTACTACGATTTCCATCCTTGCCATTGGCACCAGCTTCACTTTGCCTCGCTGGCGGATTATGGCACATACGCGCCACTTGCCAAGGTTGCCATTCCG
>JASAMW010002222.1:0-12159 GCA_030247985.1 Epsilonema sp. ZAB3_2 | reverse complement strand
CTGCCTGCTGGTTGTCCAGTTGGCTCTCTTCCGCTTTATCCAGTTGAGCAAATAATCAAGAATAGACAAAAGCCAATGATTGGAGTAATGCGAAGTTTTTGAGAATTCATGCAGGAAGGATGTCGTTTTGATTACACGTCTTTAGTCTGGCCTCATTATCATGCAAGGGGCTTCAGAATCATGCCCCGAGAACAAAATAGAGAATACTGTTCTGCCTGCATATCGTACGTACATACATGTGCTTTCTCGTGCAATATGCGATGTACGTACGTACGTACTGTATGTATTGTATGTAAGTTACTCCACTTTTTAATGCGTATATGATCACAGTGTACCCTAGCATTACGTGGGCTGTATCCTTTGTGCGCAGGACTAACGGATGAGGATCTGTATCGAGTTTGTTCTGCTCTGGTCAGTTGGGAAACTCGCAGTGTCAAGCGAAGAGATGGTCGTTTGGAGGAAACGCTGGAGAAGATGGAAGTGGAATTGGCCTCGGGCCAAGTGACAGCACCGCGCGCCGCTTTCTTTCTGCTTCTCAACGCCTATCGACAGATGATGGCTCACGGACCGGCTGGTGCAACAACGATGGAACAAGAGGAACAGTAATGTTTCAATGCTCGTTCGCATTGGCGACGTGCGTGTCCTTGAATCAGCGTATGTACGCCATGACGTGGACGGTCATATGGCCATTCACCTTTTGCACTCGGCGAACGCCCAAACATATGTCGCTCCAGTGTGAACGAGCCATGATCGCACATGTTGCTTGTAGTGATTGATGAATGTGTATGTGATTCGTTGGGAGGTGGGAGGTGACTGTGAGGCACTGCGTATGTCTTGCAGTTTGGTTCAACTTTTACCGCCTGCCGTGAAAGAGATGGTAGCCCGATGCTACGCAAGCCGATCACTGCTGGTAGCGAAGCAGACGGCACTGATTGCATTGCTTGGTAAAGGAAGGACGTGCACATGATTTGCACGTTGACACATTGAGGCTTGCAATGGAACGATGTGTTAGTATATGTAATATTGTATTCGCAATATTCGTATAGTTGATATTTTTCAGCACTTTGCATGCAAGAAACGCAGAAACATCGGCGAATAGCGGAAGGTAGATATATGGAGATGCTGCTCACCATTATGGTATGAGCCTCAGACCACTGTTTTCATATTAGGTGGAGCATGCCATGTACGCTGTCGTAAGTTTCAGCTTGAACTGAAATTGTACGCAAAAACGACCGAATTTCTCTGCGATTTGGAGAAACTCTTTGCCTGCGCTTCGTGCCAATATGATGCAAAGGGCCTGATGAATGCGATACGACGGACTATACTGGGTATGTATGTACTGTATGGTGCTGGCAGTGCAAACTGCAGTTATTATGTAGCCGTAGGGTACTGTGGGGTCAACCCGGCCACCTAAGCTCTTTTGAACTTTCACAAGTGATCAACCAAATAGGTATGCAGCTCATTTGAAAGAGGAGAGTTCCAGGAATCGATTGATATCATACGTGTCTCAATCAGTCAATTGGATGCTGAGATATGTAACCCTGAAACTTAGGTGGCCGGATTTACCCCATAGTACCCTACTTACATAGCTGACGGTCGGAATAATATGTAGGCCTACCGTAGTATGCTGCAGGTTTGGAGCAGTCGGGTCAGGTTGACGATGAGACTGAGCGTCAGATGGCGCTGCTGTCGACCATTGGTCGTTTCGTGGCGGAGAACTGGGATGAGTTGCGTCGACAGCCGTCGCTTTTCCGCCAGTCTGTACTGAATCAACCCACGCGGTCGCTGATCCTCGAGAATTTCCGAGGGGGGTGTATCCTAGGACAAGAAAGCCCACCCATGCTGCTGTGGGAGAATAAACCTGAGCAGCACAGCGCTTGCGTGAAGTCTGTCAGAATCGCGCAGAAAGTGAGAAACGAAATGGCAACAAAGTTGTCCCAACTTTAACTTTGGACTGAAAGTTTGTTATTCTGTTATGTAGGCTGTAACAGCGATGGCTGTTTGCGGAAATTTGCTGGTTGCCGGCCTGAAAGACGGGACTATTTCTCTGATTACTGCGGACACATTGGAGGAATTCCACGTATTTACTGGACACAGTCAGGCTGTGACGAGCTTATGCTTTCTGGATGAGAAAAACGCGAACCTCTGCAGTGTTTCCAGGGACGGCAGTATTGCTCTTTGGAACACCAACGCAAAATCAAAGTATGTAGAGGGCAACTCCATCTCATGTAATGAATGATGATGTACAACGTTGTACTGACCATACATTGTGGAGAGTCCATGTCGCCTTTTGTAGAGTTGGCGTTTTGCCAAGTCACAACGCTTCGGTGTCTGCGTGTCGCCCGTTTCGTTGGGGGAAAGTGGTGAACTTGGTGACAGCCAGCTGGGACACAACCCTCAAACTGTGGAATACCAGGGCGACGCAGGAAACCACTAGCAGGAAGTGCAGTGAAGAGATCAAGACCGGCAGGTAACGTAAACCTGAACTCTTACAGTGAGGTGCTACTGGTTTGAGCTGAGCGGATACAGTGCAAACCCCATGCTGGATGTGCTTCAGTGCCATCAACTGCCTGGATTGTCACCCTTGCAATTCTTCAGTGGCTACGGGACATTGGGACGCCGCTATACGCATTTACGACACAGCGCCTGTGCGCAGAAAAGCGGTGAGACATTGTATGGAATATAAATTTTACTATGGGATAAACCAAACCCAGCCACGGGAAAATCCGGCCACGTAAGTTTCAGGGCTGCATATCTCAGCAACCGATGAACCGATTGAGACGTATAGCATACCAATCGAATCCTTGAAATCTCCTCTTTCAAACGAGCTATTTGGTTCATCACTTGCTGCAACAGTAAGTTCAAAGGAGCTTAGGTGGCCGGGTTTACCCCACAGTACCCTACCCCTGCATTTCACGCAAAAGTCCTTTCGTGAAATCGAAAATCTGCGCGTTCTATCACTCACTGGATGGACTACGTATACATAGTGTGCGGCATCCGTTGATTCAAGGTTCTTCGCGGCCATTTGAGTGCAGTACGCGCCCTGGTGTTCAGTCAAGCGGGTGAGCAGCTGGTCAGCGCCTCAATGGACGGAGAGATCCGCGTCTGGTCCGCAACTCTGGGCGTACAAGTGGGCTTGTTCCCTGCTCATACGCTGCCGGTCACCGCAATGGCCACCTGTCCACAAGGCATTGTTACGGTGGCCGAGGACTGCGTTGTAAAAGTACGTATGTACACACGTACATACTGTGTGCCAGTGTGCTATTTTTGTGGGGTATTGTTTTGACAAGGGATTTTAAGTTGGGAACTGGTGGTGGTGTATGGTCGAGAAGGATAATTTGCCAGATGGCTAGGGAATCAAACCCTGGACCTCTGGCGTTCGAGGCGAGCGCCTTAACCATTTGACTTCACACCTGGATCACCTTTTGATCATGACAGCTAGCCGGTTTTATAGGTCTGGAGCGAGGCGTTGGGCTCGCCTCAGCTGCGCCTTTCCCTGACGGATTCCTTGCCCACAGCTGTGGCGTTAGTTGGCGCGAACATAGTTGTGACTGGTTGCAAGAATGGAAACGTTGTGTGTCTCAATCGTACGGACGGAGGTATGGATCGCTCGCTTGTCAGTCACATATGAGAAGTGGGTATGCGAAATAGCGACTGATTTCACCATTTTGCATTGCTTCTAGGCCTGTTATGGACAACTGAAGTGGGCAAGTATGCTTTGCCGAATGGTACAGCAGCTCGTGAGCCTATCTGTGCGTTGAAGAGTATTCCAGGAGAACGTGTATTGGCCGTTACCAGCCGTCACGTGAAGGTAATAATTATTCACAAGTGAGATAACATACGTATGCAGAACAGAAGAGACACTACCTATAAAGAACGTACTTACGCTACCTACTTGTGCGTGCAAGAACGTGTTTTTAACCCGTTTAGCTTCTGAATTCGAATAATGGCGCAGTTGCACATGACCTGGAAGTGTCACCTGGTCAGCACGTGACTTGTGCCGATGGCTCGCACGATCACGTGTTATATGGACATGTGGATGGATCTGTGCGCATTGTGGCTGTTCAAGGTGGAGGAAGGAAAAAGCAGCGGACTTCTTCTGCTCAGATCTGCGGACACTCCGGGGCTATTACAGGATGCGCTTTATCGCCTGATGGCGACATGTTTGCGATTGTGGGAGATGACAAGGTAGTGACGTGGTATGTGACATCTTCATTTTTGTCTACCTAACCTACGTATGTGGTATTCCGAATGACCGTTTCTCATGTAGCGTTTGACTGTGTGGAGAGTCGCAAACGTGTTGATGGGTGGACCGCAACAGCTGGTCAGCGTTCAGGAGGAGTGTCACATGGACAAAGTCACCTGCTGCGCATGGTCTACTAAAATGGATAAGCAACTCTTGGTACTGTACATGCACAAAGCAATAGTTTGTACTGCAACTACTGTGCATGCAAAGTCAAGTGGATTCATACCCATGGCCATGATGCATGCATACGCACATGCAGTGCGGACGTTATGTGTAGGTAACGGGAAGCGACGACTGTTCTCTAAAAGTGTGGGAACTGGAGGGCGACCAGATCAGTTGTCAACGTGTCATACTTCATCACGCTGGGCCAATTATCTCCGTCGAGTTCCAAGTATGCACACTAACTATCTAATGAATATGTTATGTATTGCGCGCAGATCGTTACTAGCAGCGAAGTAGGACAAAGTTCATATCATCTGTTGTTTGTATAGAAAAGCTGTATTCTCTCCTGCTCCACGGATGGCAGCAGTTGTTTGAGTACGCCATCTGGCGCCTTGGTGACGAAACTCCGCTCTCCCACCTCCTCCTCATCTTCAGCAGCTGCAATACCCACAGCTGCCTCACTACTGTTAGAAGAGAAAGAGCGGGTGCAGGAGGAGGCAGAGATGAGTTGGGCTCAAATGGTGGAAGATGCCATGGCTCCCAACAAAAAACAGCAGCCACAGCAGCAGACGAAGCAAGACGCTCATAAGAAATCCGTGGACACGGACGCATTGAGAAACGCTGTATTGGCCGTGACATACGAAGATGGCACGTGTCAACTGTGGAGACCATTTTTGGTAAACTAGAGTGGATGGCAGAAATACATGTATGGTGCTGCTCTTTCAGAGCGCAAACGGTCAGCCTGTTTGGCGTTTCGTATCAGGCAGAAACGATGAGCGAAAACGATACCCAGTATTGCCGTCTTTTGTACGCCATAAGTGTCGTTGTGTGGTGAGAACTACGGCTGAGGTTTGTGCTCATTGTGGACGCACATCTCCAATATAATGTGCTGCAGGGTCATGAGCAACTACGGGGCTTGAGTCACCACTCTGCCGTTACTTGCGTGGCCACTCGCTCTTCGGATGAGGATACAACAGCCTTGTTCCTGACTGCGGACAGAAGTGGCTACTGTCACTGGTGGCAGCATGGAGAGAATGCAGAATCCTCGCAGCATCACTCTGCTGCCATCACCGCACTGGATTGGACAGATGGACTACTGTGTAGTGCCGCAAGGTACCGTATGTACGCACGTACTGACAAACGTACCAACACTCGAATGTGCGTGCGCAGTGTCCATTTTTATGGCTGAAAGCGAAACAAAATAAACGCTTCCATGTTGATGCAGAGATGGTTCGGTATCAGTCTGGCTGCCTTCTGACTACGCCACGCCTGCGATGTCCTGGATGGCTCACAGCAAGTGTGTGACGGGCCTGAATTGGGTGGAGCCTGGTCTTCTGCTAACTGCTGGAGAAGACGGACTGCTGATCTTGTGGCTAGTGGACGTCGCGAATATCATACTGAGACAGTAAGGAACCTTCCACTTTCGGTTACGTGTAAGAAATATGGAAACTCATGCAGCATGTATGTATCTGTACTGTATGTAATGTAGTAAGTACTGTACAAAAGTAGGTACCGTGCCGTGTAATTCGTTATAGCGTGGCGAAACAGAATATATACAGTCCCATCTCCTCTTTGTGTCGGGACGGCGACAGGTGGCAGGCTGCAACCTGGGACGATAGGCTGCATCCATTCAGTGTTGATCTGAAACGAACAGCTTTACTTAGTCTGCCGACAAAGTACGTGGGTGTACGTACGTATTTGTGCGAGTACTTAGGTAGGGCAGGTATACAAATGAATACTGTCTTGAGCTTCTGTAGCGCAGTTTGGAAATGAGCTTTTCGCTTGAGCAGGGTGATAGAATCCTCTTCTCGTCCCATCGTTGCCGTTCTTCAAGGCTCGATACCTACGGACGTTCTGCTTGAAGTGTTGGGTGTGCCAAGCCTGGACGCTATTGAATGCAGTATTGGCGTGGAGACTGCAGAGGGGCAGGTGGCACTATTCGGAATGAAGGATGGAAGACTGGTCGCATTGAGAAGCTACGACAGAAAGATATGCTCTGTGCAGGTGAGCTTTTACGTCACTATTTGAATTCACCACGTGTGTATCTGTTGAAGTACAGGGACAACGGTGAATTCATCGTGAATTGGAATCATATTCTTGTGAGCGTGTGAGTATAAATAAGCATTGCGCGTGTGAATGAGCGATCATGAATGCCCATCATCCCCATCCCCATAATGAATCCGGAATCAGACACCCTCTTGTGTTGTTGAAGGCGCATCAAGACGTGGTGACGGATATTGCCCTACTGTGTCCTGCTGGTTTTTGCTGGTTCTTGGAGGGGTGTGAGGAAGAAACAGTGGCAGTTGTCAGCGTATCATCCGATCGGTCACTGAAACTCTGGCACATCTGCATGGACAGCGGTCAACCACAGCATTGCATAACATTGGTAAGAACGTACGTACAGTATGTGTGTGAATGTTTGTATGAATGTGTACTTCATGTGCATAGTATGGCATGGGTAGTAGTGTACGTGTGGCGTCACATCTTGACTGTCTACTTCTGTGATGGGTAGGGGCAGATGTGGCGTTTAAATATGGGCCGTTTTAATATGAAAGTTCTAGGTTCTGTTCTAGGCGTAAACTCCAGTCGCGTATTTGTGTGTTGTACGTTCATAGAGTGGACAATGGTCAAGTCCTTGTTCCTTGACCCGTGTCACTGCTGGAGAGAGGATGGGAGCTGATGGTAGCCGTCACTGTCTCATTTGGACTGGTGACACTGTGGGAACTGTACATCAGCTTCGACTGACCACTGCATAGAATGCCTGCCTGCGGACGTACTGTACTCTGTACTGTTACTAGTGCAGGTACATACGGTACCAATGACTGACTGAAGAGTGAACGAAGGGAGAAGAATAAAATTAGGCGCATCTTGTCGCAACGTGTTAGAGACAGTAGGGTGTTCGTTTGTTTGTAAACCGATTCCTTCTGCATTAGGGAGTTGCACTGCGCGTCAGCTGCCTGTCTTACTGTTATTCGTAGCGGAAAGAGAATGCCCTGGTTTTCTAATTTACAGATGTACAGTAACGATAGGACACCTATTGGTAGTTTGGAGTACTTTTATGGCAGGTGAATGTCGGATGTTACGATTATCGCGCGTTCACCACCTGCTGAGATGAGGAGGAAATCGTGTTGTTGCGCCCTGTAATTGTAAACTTGTCTATTTCCGATTTGATACCATATCTCACCTTGGCGTTACAAACTAGGCGTAATAGTGTAGGCTGTAGGCCTATGCACGTACTGTATGTGTATGTTTTTGCATTGCATATAAAAAAGATAATGAAACTGGAGGCACGTTAAAACGCGATGTCTGGAAGGATTCAGTATTGCTGTACAGTACCGCGGACAGGGGGGTAATTTTCAGTTTTCTGCTGATGACGTGAGCTGATAGCCCAACTGATTTTACGTATTTTACAAAAAGACCGGGTCGAAAATTCGCACCCAGTCCTGAGATATAAGGCCTCAAAGTTGAGCACAATTTGACCTTAATTTTTCACTTTTTCACCCTAAAATGGGGGTAAATAGCCCCACAGTGGGGCTTTGGGGCTATAAATTTGCACACACATAGACCCTATGGGGGTACATGTTCAGACAAATTTTGAGCCCTCTAGCCCTCTTGGTTCAGGAGTTAAAGCTGTTTTTGCTGAAAATCCGAAAATTGCAATTTTTTCATAATTTTCAAAATTTTGAGAGAGTTAGTCCGTGTGCCCGCTGTTTTATTTCTGAATCTTGTAGAGCAGAAAATTTGCTACAAGATAGGCTACATTTGAAAAGAAAGTCACCTATGGGAAATTTTCACAGGAAGGCCTCAAAGAGTGGCAAGTAAGGGTTTTAAGAGTGTGCGTTTTCCCCATTTTTCAAGATAACTCAACAATATCACGGATACTCTCTCCTCAAAAGTAGCCTATCTTATGTAAAATTTGATGAAGATTTAGAAAAAAATATTTTTGCCCCCAAAAAAGTTAACCCTACCCCAAAAATGTTCAAAAATTGTCAATCAATTTCATCTTTTGTAAGATTATATGCTAGGGGTTAACTTTTTTGGGGGCAAAAATACTTTTTTCTAAATCTTCATCAAATTTTACATAAGATAGGCTACTTTTGAGGAGAGAGTATCCGTGATATTGTTGAGTTATCTTGAAAAATGGGGAAAACGCACACTCTGAAAACCCTTACTTGCCACTCTTTGAGGCCTTGCTGTGAAAATTTCCCATAGGTGACTTTCTTTTCAAATGTAGCCTATCTTGTAGCAAATTTTCTGCTCTACAAGATTCAGAAATAAAACAGCGGGCACACGGACTAACTCTCTCAAAATTTTGAAAATTATGAAAAAATTCCAATTTTCGGATTTTCAGCAAAAACAGCTTTAACTCCTGAACCAAGAGGGCTAGAGGGCTCAAAATTTGTCTGAACATGTACCCCCATAGGGTCTATGTGTGTGCAAATTTATAGCCCCAAAGCCCCACTGTGGGGCTATTTACCCCCATTTTAGGGTGAAAAAGTGAAAAATTAAGGTCAAATTGTGCTCAACTTTGAGGCCTTATATCTCAGGACTGGGTGCGAATTTTCGACCCGGTCTTTTTTGTAAAATACGTAAAATCAGTTGGGCTATCAGCTCACGTCATCAGCAGAAAACTGAAAATTACCCCCCTGTCCACGCAATTCTCAATACTACCTGACATCGCATTTTAATGTCCATTGCACTGCACACTGCGTAGAATTGCTATTGCATTTTTTTTGCCCTTTTACCGCATCTTGCTGCGATTCGTCTTTTCTTGATTTGTGATACCTAAAAGTCGTTCTGTAGCAGTAATAGGCGTCTGTCTGTACCACTAGGGTGAGAAGGAATTTTATGGGGACCGAGAATCTTTACCAGATTACGAACGTAAAATAGGACTTCGCTGTTCTGGTGTACAATTCAAACGTAATCCAATGAGTCATAAAAGTTTGTGGCGTTGTTTTTGAGGGACCTAATTTGCGCTATTTTTTCCACAGTGTCGTAGTCTAGGATAGTGTTTGTGTCCGAGATGATGTGCGTTGATGTTGCGAATATGTGGGGTTAGGCAAGGTGTTTTTGTTTGTGCGCCTACAGAACTACACATGAAATCTGTGCGACAAACCGCATTTTCCTCAGATGGTGAACAGAGACAATAAATTTTTGTGGCATCGAAAGAAGAGATGTGTAATTTTGTAGGAGGAAACACGGATGAATGGGTGTCATGCCCCAGACTGTCGGTATCTTTTCCAGAGAAATTGCCGGTAAAAAACTTCCGTTTCCGAACAAGGGAGATAATTTAGGAGGGTAGTTCAGTTTGAACCATACGGTAGAAATTACTGCTTTATTATTTTGAAAACTATGCGTACAGGGAAGCACAGTGCACGGTATCCATCCATCCAGTCCTAACCGTGGGAATTGTTTTTATCCGCCGGGCAGTATCGCTGGGCTCGTTTTGTCACAATCGGCTATGTGCGCTATACCGTCCCCTTGCGAAAAAGGTGTGAGATTTGTCTTGTCACGATAGGCAGCGCCAATCCAAAGGATGCCACCCACACTGGCAGACGACATTCTATGCACGTACAGTATGTATGTTAGGCAAGGCGGTACGTATGCAGACATACACACAAACTAACATTGGTTGCAGGTACGTATGCATATTGCCAGAATTATTTATGTGCATAATACTGATCTTCGTCACGCTCAAATATCCCCTGGCAGCTGCTGAGAGTGTTCTCAAATACTACATAAGATTTTGATTTTTCGGAGTGAGAAACTTGGACGTACATACAGTATGCTGTGCTGTTGTGGATAGGGACGCGTATGTACGTATCCTTGTGCGCAGACAGCCACGGGGTGGGGATAAGATGGATATTGGAAGATGCAAACAAAGCGCGAAAGACGACGCCGAATCCGGTGACAGGGAGCTCTGGAGGGAAGTGGGGAGGAAAAGGAGCTGATATTGTGGACGTCTGGAGTCTCCTCGTCGCTCGCCTGGACAATGTACAATTGGCAGCTGAGCGGCGATGGAGGTGCTTAACCCAGTGACCCAGAGCCTAGGTGAATATTCTGCGTCCACCGCCGAAGATTCCATTGAGAATTTCCCTCTCCGCTACGGGTCCCATATGTACGTACAAGGCGGCGGGGAGCATTTTTCTCGCCCTCAGCCGATGCAGAAGTCTAATTTAGCGGAAAAAGGAAAAGTGTTTAACCGCACCATCCTTTGTCATCCCACCTATGAAATGCGAAATCTCAAAAAATCCTCTCCCTTTATGAGCAAAGACTTCCCCATGCCTGGCAATTGTCCATGCACAAAAGTGCAAACCAAACGATTCGAGCAGCAGACGTTTCAAATACGGCGTTACACATTATTTTTAAGGCAAGGTTTCTGAGTCGTGTGAGAGCCTGACTATAGAAGGCCGGACACCCTCAATATTTCACATTTCCTGTTCGGTTCACGAATAAGTACTACAACACATGGGGAATCGAATGCAAAAAACCGCATCTCAAAATTCGCCCTCGTTGAGGAGTTATAGATGCGCAAACCCTCCTGACCCATTTTAAGGCGAAAATTACATAAAATGCATTCTTTTTAGGTTCCAGTGGACGCAGCCGGCTGAAATTTTGTATACACATACCCCCTATGGGACCCTACCTGCAGGGAAATTTTCAGCCTTCTAGCCCTCTTCACACTGGAGTTATGGCGTTTTACAGTTAATTTCCATGCAAACTGGGGCTAGATTTTTTTAGGTTATATGCCTATAGCTCATTAGATACAGTACCGGCCGCTCTGAAAATTTTTATCCCTTTAGGTAACCCATTATAGTTTACGAAAATACAAAAAGAAAAAATTCGGTAGTGGTCCGAGAACGAGAACGGTCCTCATGAATAGTAGAAAATTCAGGAAAAATGTTCCCGCCTTTTTCTCTTACTCAAGATAATTGAGCAATACCACTGGAGCTTCATCCTAAAAATTAACCTATCTTATGTAGAATTTGATGTAGATTTCAAAAATAAAATTGGTTTTCCAAAAAAATTTAACCCCTAGCATATAATTTTGCAAAAGTAGTATATTTTTGAGATATTTTTGAGAATTTTGGGTAAGGGTTAAATTTTTTGGAAAATCAATTTTATTTTTGAAATCTACATCAAATTCTACATAAGATAGGTTACTTTTCAGGAAGAAGCTCTAGCGGTATTGCTCGTTTATCTTGAATAATAGAAAAAGGTGGGAACATTTTTCCTGAATTTTTCACTATTCATGAGGACCGTTCTCGTTCTCGGACCACTACCGAATTTTTTCTTTTTGTATTTTCGTAAACTATAATGGGTTACCTAAAGGGATACAAATTTTCAGAGCGGCCGGTACTGTATCTAATGAGCTATAGGCATATAACCTAAAAAAATCTAGCCCCAGTTTGCATGGAAATTGACTGTAAAACGCCATAACTCCAGTGTGAAGAGGGCTAGAAGGCTAAGAATTTCCCTGCAGGTAGGGTCCCATAGGGGGTATGTGTATACAAAATTTCAGCCGGCTGCGTCCACTGGAACCTAAAAATAATGCATTTTATGTAATTTTCGCCTTAAAACGGGTCAGGAGGGTTTGCGCATCTATAACTCCTCAACGAGGGCGAATTTTGAGATGCGGTTTTTTGCATTCGATTCCCCATGTGTTGTAGTACTTATTTATGAACCGAATAGGAAATGCGAAATTTTGAGGGTGTCCGTGTACAATGCACACACCAGGGAAACCTTGCCTT
>JASAMW010002221.1:0-12937 GCA_030247985.1 Epsilonema sp. ZAB3_2 | reverse complement strand
CCCAGCTGATCCGTACTGTAATTCTGCAATTTGTAACAACAAACCTTTTCTTTTTCAGCGGCTTTCAACAACAGGACGCCCACGAGTTTCTGCGCTGTTTGTTGGATCGTCTGCACGTAGAGTTAAGGTTGGTGGAGAATTTTCAACGCTCGTCGGTTCAAGCCTCCTCCTCCTCTTCCTCTTTGGCTGAATATTATGGAGACGGGCTGCTAGGAGGTGGAAAGGGAGGAGGGGAAACAGGCGGGGGAGGCGACGAGAATCCGGTTGCTCGCGTGTTCCAGGGCGTCCTGCAATCCGAGCTCACCTGTCTCATCTGTGGCGCTTCTTCGAGGAAATTGGACCCTTTCCTTGGTAATCAATCACAGCGACCAACTTTTAGGGTACAGTGGGGTAAGGTGAAAGCCGGACACCTAGTATATCTCAGGAAACTCTCTCTTTCAAATCAGCTACCATGTTTATCATTTGCTGAATTGGCAAGTTCAGAAACCTTCGGTGTCCAGGTTTACCCCGTGTCTGCTACCCCACACTACCCTACTACCTACACCTGTATGATGTGGAACAAATTTGAAATATGGGCGAATTACTTGGTAGTTTAGTAGCTAGCTTTGCTACCTTCATATGATAGATAGTAACTAATAATTCCTGTGATATGAATAGGGAAGTGTTGAAACTAATGTTGCAGATCTTTCATTGGACATCCCCATTGAAAAGGCGTCGAAAAGTCCTGGACGGTTGCTATCTTTATTCGGTAAGTAGGCATAACTAAGTATACATATTGTATGTACATGCTGTATGTATGTGGGCGGTCACGTCCCCTTATAAAAACGCAAAACCACGTTGCGGTCACGCTGTCTAAATATAAATAACGCAACTCGTTGGTACAACTTATAAAATTGTACTATGGGGTAAAGCCGGCCATGGTAAAATCAAAATCCTCCCACCTAAACTTCAGGCCTGCCTGTCTCAGCAACCAATGGACCGATTGAGACAAATTTTTCATCAATCGATCGTTGAACTCTCCTCTTTCAAATGAGCTATTTCAGTTCATCCTTTACTGAACGAGCAAGTTCACACGAGCTTAGATGGCCGGGTTTACCCCACATCACCCTATATGTACGTGTATGTAGTATGTAAGGTACTGTGGGGTAAACCCGGACACCTAGACGTAGTATATCTCAGCAACCATCCGACCGATTGAGATAAAGTATTCTATCAATCGATTCCTTCAACTCTCCTCTTTCAAATGAGCTACCATGTTCGTCATTATTTGCTGAAGCGGCAAGTTCAGAAAAGCTTAGGTGTCCGGGTTTACCCCACAGTACCCTACGTGATAATGCTTCCCTTTCCTTGCTGCAGACTGTCTGGAGTCGTTTTTCGACAAGGAGAAGCTGGACTCGAACGATCGCTACATGTGCGGGGGGTGTCGCAAGAAGCAGCCGAGCACCAAGCAGTTCTTTCTGCGCCGCCTGCCCAACGTGCTCTGTCTGCACCTGAAGCGATTCCGCTACTTTCACCACCGCACCAAACTCGACGGCTTCATCTCGTTCCCCGTGCGCGGTCTGGACGGTCGACCTTTTCTGCTCAGAAATCTGGTACGCACTTGAAATAACTTATCTCAGCCGAAACATCAAATTCACGAGTTCACCCAGGCTGCTGCTTCTCTCTCTCTGGGTAAACTCGTGACCTTGACGTTTTATCTCGTTCCCCGTACGCGGACTGGACGGTCGACCCTTTCTGCTCGGAAATCTGGTATCGGTTCTACCAGGAGTAATATAAAAGGGGGAGTGACAAACGGCCGCTTCCACACAAACGGCTGATTTTCACACGCAAAGTTCGAAGCAATCCAGCGGTCATAGAGAAATAAAACTGGCACCATTGAATGCGCCGATTCTTCTTCTTTCCAATGGTGTCAGCTTCGTTGAGGTCCAAGGACTCCTTCCATTTTATTTTTAGCGGGAAGTAGGGGGTACTATTGAACCTCAATTTTTTCTCGGGGAATGCTCTGGACGGGTATCGCCAGATCTGGCGACGATCGCCAGATCTGGCGATCACGCTGCTTTCGCAAACCAGCCAGCGTGTATCGCCAGATCTGGCGATACTGATCGCCAGATCTGGCGATGATCGCCAGATCTGGCGATCACGCTCAGCAGGGTAGCATGTATCGCCAGATCTGGCGAGCACGCTGCGAGGATCGCCAGATCTGGCGATCATCGCCAGATCTGGCGATACACGCTGGCTGGTTTGCGAAAGCAGCGTGATCGCCAGATCTGGCGATACCCGTCCAGAGCATTCCCCGAGAAAAAATAGAGGTTCAAAAGTACCCTCTACTTCCCGCTAAAAATAAAATGGAAGCAGTCCTCGGACCTCAAGGAAGCTGACACCATTGGAAAGAGGAAGAATCGGCGCATTCAATGGTGCCAGTTTTATTTCTCTATGACCGCTGGAATGCTTCGAACTTTGCGTGTGAAAATCAGCCGTTTGTATGAAGCGGCCGTTTGTCACTCCCCCTTTTATATTACTCCTGGTTCTACGCACTTGAAAGAGTCTCAAGGTGCCCCCAGGCTACTTGACCAGCCGAAACATCAAATTCACGAGTTCATCCAGGCTGCTGCTTCTCTCTCTGGGTAAACTCGTGACCTTGACGTTTTATCTCGTTCCCCGTACGCGGACTGGTCGGTCAACCCTTTCTGCTCAGAAATCTGGTACGGTACGCGATTGAGAGAGTTATCCTCTACTGCACTACTTGAGTACTTATCTCAAGGTGCATGACCAGCCGAAACATCAAAGTGACGAGTTCACCGATCCTTACTCTTGTTTGGCTTGTATTATACGTATGTGTGCGTGGCGTTATGTGTTGGTTATGTATGTACTTATGTACCGCATACTATGCTTTTCAGCCTAACACTCGAAATCTGAGTCCGCTTTCATCGGAATTCGACTTGGCTGCTGTTGTGGTGCATCACGGCTCTGGGTAAGCTAGTTATAGTTGGCCTCATGCAAACCAGAAAAGAAAATCCCCACTGTGCTGGAAACCTTGCATTAGCAAGATAATACTAGTCCTAGTTCGATGCATGGATCGCTTCAAAACATGGAGCTCTTGAGTAATTTAGAATTTTCTTGCGGGATTTTGTCATAGCGATCGACATGCGAGGACATATTGAGTTTGGTTGAACCGACAGTCCATCTTTATTTGGAGGTCCACGTTTTGAAGAGGTTCATGCATCGGAAATGAGCAGACTCAATCAGTGCCTATTTACATTTTGTTTTGCTCTATGTAGGCCTATCGTAGGCCTATCGTATACCGTATTTACCCATGCATAGCCCCCCCCCCCCCCCCCCTATGTGTAGCCCCATATTGGCAAAACATAAAAAATGCCCTATGCATAGCCCCCCCCCCCCATGCATAGCCCCATATGTACTGTACAGTACCTGAACCTACCTACATAAGCTGGTCATAAGCTACCCATAGCCACTCCCACACCAAGCTAAGATGCCTATAAGCCTGCTTGGGTGTGTATTGTACTAGAATAACCTTGTTTTGACCTCAATTATGCCCTAAAACATGTGTTTTTGACCTAAAAACATGCCTCTGTGCACCTCTCAAAAACATAAAAAATGTCCCATGCATAGCCCCCCCCCCCCCCCCCTATGCATAGCCCCCCCCCCCCCCTATGCATAGCCCCATATAGGACCTCTCAATATTTGCATAGCCCCATGGGGCTATGATGCATGGGTAAATACGGTATGTATGTACAGTGTAGGAATTGTTGTTTAGAGCAAGCAGCGGTCACTATACTGCTTTCGCTCGTCGCGACACCACCTGGTATCACTTCAACGACAGCAGTGTGAAACCGTGTTCAGATGAGGTGGTGAGCCAGCAAAAAGCCTACATGCTCTTCTACGTACGTCGCACTTTCGCCGCTGCTTGTGCGAAAAATGGTAGACGCTCTGCGGATGTATCAGCCTGATTTCGTGCATAACTCACCAATAGGGTTCTATGAGGAAAACCCGGTCATAGGAAAATCCAGCCACCAATTGACCGATTGAGACGAATAATAGGATACCAATCGATTCCTTGAACTTCCCTGTTGTTCAAATGAGCCGTTTATTTGGCTCATCATTATTTGCTGTGACAGCGAGCTCAAAGGAAAAGCTAAGGTGGCCGGGTTTACCCCATGGTACTCTATACCTAGTATGGGAAAAATCAGTAGTTTCTCTCTCATTCAATGGGGGCATTTTGTTCTTTGTTGACCTGCTTGCTCTGTTTGCGACTGTAATTGGGAAAACGTGTGCACTCTTTCGCTCTAGCTGCATTCATTCAAGAAACCTGTTGATGTGTCTGTCTGTTGTTTCTCTTTCGATTGGTGAGTTGATTTGAAATAAAATAGTATTTTCTGAGATAAAACAGCCACAACCAACCACGAAAGTACGTACCGTATGTAAGCTATAACATAACAACAAAAGCAAAAAAAATATGACAGCCCAACTATAACTGCGTTCATCCACAGCACTAGAACAAAGCGGCATAATAAAATACTGGCTATGTATGATACCTACAAATACATACACAAAGAGAAATGTAATTTAACAGAACACCTGTCATTGGTCATACGCAACACACGTGTACTTTTCAAAAATGACAATGTATCAGAGAGTACTTCAAACGCATACAATACAGCAAATCTATGCACAGTGAAAACCTACCATGATGTAATCTTTACTGATGGTGAGGATGCACATGATATCAACAGAAATAATGCCAGTCAGATCATCACAATTCACTGGAGAATTCCATTTCAGTGCAAACATACGTATATTGTACATACTACGGTGTAAAAAATAAATAATAAGAAGGGTACAATGGGGTAAAACCTTTCAGGGCTGCATATCTCGGCATCCCATGGACCGACTGAGACAAATACAATACCAATCCACTCCTTGAACTCTCTTCTTCTTTCAAATGAGCTACTGTTTGGATCATCATTCGCTGAAAAGCAAATTCAAAAGAGCTTTGGTGGCCGGTTAACCCCCATGGCCGGGTTTACCCCATAGTACCCTATCAATACACAATATTCGTTGATTGCCCACGCATGTGACTTCAGAGTACAGTGAGTTTAGACACCACTGATTCCAAGCGTTTTCGTTTCTCCTCTCGCTGAAATGAAGCAAAACACATGTTTCGTGAGAACAAAAGTTCGTCTGTTTGCGTGGCCTGTATTGTACCGTATTTACCTATGCATAGCCCCAGTGCGCAGAGGAATATTTTTTAGGTCAAAAGCTCGTGTTTTAGGGCATAATTGAGGTCAAAACAGGGTTATTCTAGTACAATACACCCCCAAGCAGGCTTATAGGCATCTTAGCTTGGTGTGGGAGTGGCTATGGGTAGCTTATGACCAGCTTATACTGTAGGTAGGTTCAGGTACCCTACAGTACATATGGGGCCATGCATAAGGGGGGGGGGGCTATGCATAGGGCATTTTTTATGTTTTGCCAATATGGGGCTATGCATGGGGGGGGGGGGGCTATGCACAGGTAAATACGGTATGTATGTATGTAACGCTGTGCGTGTGTGCATGTTACCAGCGAATAATTTATGATGGTACAATTCGGTAAGTATAGGATTATTCAGCCTCGACTCCAATCACGATACAAGTGCAAAAAAGTCATTGGTTCTTCGGGTATACCAGTGCAAAATTGTACCACATGGACACATTGTTTGTATCATATTATCGCGTTTGTGTTTGGAGTCGAGGCTGAAAAACCCGATACACACATAACACCGTACGTACCTTGCTCTTCAGTATCCGCAGTTTGATCTCTTCTAATGGAATGTCCTCTTCCGCTGCTTCCATACTTACATTTGTAGCAGATTCCTGATTCTCTGGCGGTACGGGAGTTACACTATCGGGCATGACAAAAGGCTGAAAGAAACGCCAACACCTAACACCAATATCACACACGTACTGTGTAGATACGCAATGTATTACCACCAACGTACTACAATCTACTAGGGTATCATGGGGTAAACCCGGCAGGTTTTATATTGGTGGAGTAATTGCGGCTATCCATGTACGTAGAAAGAACACCTTCTAGATGGTCGAGTTTATCTCAAGGCCGGGTTTACCCCACAGATGCCGGGTTTGCTCTATTCTTAGAGCATATGCAGGCCATACATAGGTACACATTATGGGAATATATTACGTCACCGCTAGGAGGGGGTCCCCCCCTTCAACTGCCGAAAAGTGATGTCCTGGTGACGGGGGGCTGCAATGACGATAATGCATGTATGGGAGGGAGGGGGCTCGGCGGTTATGAAAAGTGATGTAGTGGTGACGGTGTTGGAGGGGGCTACCCCTGCCAGCAGCCGGTGACGTAATATGTAAATGGATCCCATACCGAGAAATCACGTCGGATCTTCCTGCGTTCCGGAAAGGCGCGGAAGATGTAGGGGTGGGTGACGAGGGGGTATCGCATTTTCGGGCCGATCTTCTCGAAGAAGCGCTGCGTCTTGTCCACGCGCAGGTCGCACACGTACACGTCGTCTTCGGCGTAGCGGGGCAATCGGGGTCGACCGCGACACCAGCTGGCGCCGTCCAGCACCAGACACCGGGCCGCCACCGCCTCCACTGGCAGCGTGTTGTACAGCGGAGTGCAGAACACCTGAAAACACGAAGACAAGGCGCAAATACCGTACAGCAGGTAAACGACAGTTTGGGTGGGGCTGCCAGGAGCTTTGCTGGACCACAGTACATTTGTAGACCTCTGTCTACGTAATGCTGGACCTATACAGCGGTTCAAACACTGTAGAATGTACGGCGCAAGCGTACGTAGAGTTGCGAAAGGAGAGGTCCACACATTTAGCAACTGTCTACGCACGCGCCACTTTGCACATGAAGGTCCACTAAAAGCAGTAGGCATTTTGTGCCCAATCAAGGCACACCTTACCAACCATGTACTGTAAGCTTAGAAGTACGTACACGTGCTGACACAGAAACGTTGTATATAAGGTGAGACAGACGCATCCATGCTAGAGTGGCATAGTGTACGTACGTATGAACAGCAGGCTTTACCTCATTTCGACAGAACTTCCTCGTCGGTTCACAGAACGTCTCGTGTGGTCTGGCGTAATAAAATCCGAAGAGAAAGCGCTTGCCATCCGGCGCCACAAAGAGTCGTTCGATCCTCAAAATCCTCAGATCTTTCCTCTCATATCGCTTCACCAGCATCCCTCCTCCTTCCACCAAACTGCTCTCATTCTCCTCCTCCTGCTTCTTTTTCTCCAACATCTTCTTATTCCTTTTCTTCTCCTTCCTTTCTCCTCCTCCTTCATTGCAAGCGTCACTCAGGCGCCTAAGGACATCTCTATGCTCTTCGTCATTGAGTATCTCCACGTAGACGCACTCGTTAACCCTCAGCTGCATTCGTCGACCTCCTCCTCCTCCCATTAACGCTCGATAGTACTCGCATCCCTCCAATCGTTCCTTCGGTTGCGGTCTTTGGACCACATCGCGGGCAGTCGCTGCGTCCGTGCCGTCCGTGCAAAACGCGCAAACGTAGTCCGCTTCTGCCGCCGGCGGTTTAAGCAGACAGTCCGCGTGCTGCCAGTACAGGCAGCGGTCGCAGCACAGCATCAGCCCGTCCTCCTCGTAGATGCCGCACACGCAGCGCACCTGATCTCCGGCGTCCGAATCGGCGGTCGACGTCCACGGTACGCCCTCCGCCGGTCGGTCTGCGTCGTACGACCCCACCTGCAAACAACAAGAATCTTTATTGGTAAAGCAATCCAAATGGACAAGTGATACCACCAGCTAAGGGTAAAAGTGTGACATGCCCGTAATAGTGGCCAACCGTACGTACGTATGTACTGAAATGTTCCGTGTATAGCCCCTATCATGTATAACCCACTTGTGTATACTAGTAGCTCCCTAATCGGCGCTTACCATTTGTATGTATAGCCCCGTGGGGCTATCTACGGAACATTACAGTATCTAGAACATAGTAGGTGTACAGTACTACTAGAAAAGAAAGACAACAGTACAATGATATGCAATACAATCGGCAAACAATAGTGGGCTACACACGTGGTGAGTAAACTCACGGTGAATTCGACGATGAGTTTGAACTTCGAGTTCTATTTCTTGTGTAGAGCATTCTCACTTGCTCCCAAGCGCAAAATTTTTCTCACGTGTTCACACGTCGGTGAGTTTCAAACTCACGGTGAATTCACTGGCCTCCCTATGCTTCATCGCATACGTACAGGGAATTCCCCGTGAGTTTACTCGCTCCGTGTGTAGCGCACTAATGTTACAGTCGTATCTAAAAGGAATATCCAAATATACCTCCACGCCGCCGCTCATGTATTCCAAGTCGGCCAACGTAGACAGCAACTCGCCGCGACCACCGCTACCGCTACTGCCAGTGCTGAGTGAGGAGGCAGCTCTAGGTTGCTGCTGCTGCTGCTTCTCAGTTCCTACTTTCTTCCCTCCAGAAACAGAAGAAGAAGAAGAACTCAAAAACCGGGCAGGAATCTCACACTTCAACACGTCCCTCAGCTGCTCCAAACTGTCGCCTTTCGCGCGTCGATAGGCCGTCGAGGCCGCCAGCGATGCCTGCGTTCCGTAGGCAGATCTGAGCGGGCCTGACAGCAAGGCCTTCATATCCTGATCGAAGGCGGCCAAAGTCGAGAAGCGACCGCTCAGAATCTTGGCGCGCATTTGTTCCATTTCTGGGGGCGGAGTCGCTGCGCTCTCATTGGCTGCCGTCGCTGCTGACGTCACAACCGTCGTAAACGCGTAGTTTAGCACCTGCGCCAACTGCGCGATTTGCAACAGGCGTTCGTTCTCCGACACCCGCTTCAGACGCCGCGTGCGGAGCGAGGCGGAGTTTTTCAGGGCCAAAATGAAATCCTTCATCATATTCTGCTCTTGACTGTCCGCCGGCTGCTGTTTCTCTTCGCCGCCGCTAGAGGGCGGCGTCAGTTTTCGTCGCACTTTCGCCAGATTGCGCAGCAGGAAGAGCTGGCGATTCTCCACGATCTGGCGATCCCGGCGCGTGACGCGCTGTTTGCGAATGTCCACGACCACGGACTGCTTCCTTCCGCCCGGCACCACGTGACCTCCTGGATGCTCATTGGTGGAGAGCGAGCTGCTGCCAATCGTGCCCTTGCAAGCCGGCGCTCCGCACAGGCACGTCTGGTGACTGCGAAACGCGTGGAACTTGTAGTCGTAGGTCAGCTCCGCTCCCGCCGCGATGTCCGTCGAGGCGAACAGGCCTACGCGCTCCTGACCGCTCACATGCCTGAAAAAGATAGGCCCACCTTGCCGAATATACTTTCTTTGCAACACCTTCCATCTCTTCGCCCATCCCCTTCACTTTACTTTACCCATGTACGTACAGTAGGGTACTGTGGGATAAATTTGGACACCCAAGCTTTTCTGAGCTTGCCGCTTCAGCAAATGATGAACATGGTAGCTCATTTGAAAGAGGAGAGTACAAGGAAGGAATATCGATTGGTAGAATACTTGTCTCAATCGGTCGTCGTAAGGTTACTGAGATATGAGTCGAGAAGAAAAATTTGCCAGATGTGCAAGCAGGGAATCGAACCCTGGACCTCTCGCGTTCCAGGCGAGTGCCTTAACCATTTGACTACACACCCGGACGACCTCAGTTGCACAATTTTTCCTTCTGATATTACTAGGTGTCCGGGTTTACCCCACTGTACTCTATATACATATTATTGATGTAACTGTACATGTTTTCCTTCACTCTACTCGCTCGTACCACTTCTGCATGTTGCAGTTGGGCTGGCAGGCGTGGTTGACGAAGCGGGCGAGGGAGCCGGCGCGGTAGGCGTCGATGAGGAAGCCGGCGCACAGCTCCAGGCCGTAGTGGTGCCGCGCGTCCGCGTACAGACTGTGCAGGCGCTCCGCGAACCGCTCCGCGCACACCACCTCCCCCACGTACTCGCAGATGAACGCGCCTGCAGCACGCACACACGCACAGTAAACACACTACGCACGTACGTATGTATGTACAGGGTGTTTCCATTGGATAGGAAATGTCGTTTGGGGTTATAACTTAGGAACCACAAGAGTTAAAACGCTGAAATTTTGTTTATACCCAAGAATATGCCTAGCCTTGTGCAAAAATTTCGAGCCAAAACTCTACTCCGAACAAGATAGTGGTACCTGAAGTTTGACGGCAAAAATCACAAGATTTTGGAATTGCAAGTCAGTGTTCGCCCCATCTGACTTCCTAACTTTTTGTTTTAGGTTTTATTCAGGACAAGCTATGTGTTAGTAACTGAAGGCGTCCCCAGAACGGGAAATAATACTCGTTCATCGGGGCTTGTTTTTAGGTTTTGACTAGCGTTTCTGAAAAAAATGCCAAAACAAGAATTCGGTCTGGGGAACACCAGCTCTGATTCCAAAACTTGTGATTTCTGAGGTCGAAAATTGAGAGTACCAATACCTTCTGTTCCAGATTAGAGTTTTGAGACGAAATTTTTTCCGCACAAGGTTAGGCATATTCTTGGGGTATGTGCAAGCAAAATTTCAGCGCTTTAACTCTTGTGATTCCAACTATACCCCAACTACATTCATATCGAGGAACCCCCGGCATACGGTACGTGCCGCAAGCATAAACATAGGGATGAGGTGTTAGAAGTAGGAAGGGAGCAGGTGAAGGCACATACAAACAGTATGCACGCACGTCGTACATCGGTAAAGTAAAGTGAAGGGGATGGGCGAAGAGATGGAAGGTGTTGCAAAGAAAGTATATTCGGGCAAGGTGGGCCCTATCCTTTTTCAGGCATGTGAGCGGTCAGGAGCGCGTAGGCCTGTTCGCCTCGACGGACATCGCGGCGGGAGCGGAGCTGACCTACGACTACAAGTTCCACGCGTTTCGCAGTCACCAGACGTGCCTGTGCGGAGCGCCGGCTTGCAAGGGCACGATTGGCAGCAGCTCGCTCTCCACCACATGAGCATCCAGGAGGGTCACGTGGTGCCGGGCGGAAGGAAGCAGTTCGTGGTCGTGGACATTCGCAAACAGCGCGTCACGCGCCGGGATCGTCAGATCGTGGAGAATCGCCAGCTCTTCCTGCTGCGCAATCTGGCGAAAGTGCGACGAAAACTGACGCCGCCCTTGAGCGGCGGCGAAGAGAAACAGCAGCCGGCGGACAGTCAAGAGCAGAATATGATGAGGATTTCATTTTGGCCCTGAAACTCCGCCTCGCTCCGCACGCGGCGTCTGAAGCGGGTGTCGGAAGAACGAACGCTGTCTGAAATGTCGCGACAGTTGGCGCAGGTGCTAAACTACGCGTTTACGACGGTTGTGACGTCAGCAGCGACGGCAGCCAATGAGATCGCAGCCGACTCCGCCCCCAGAAATGGAACAAATGCGCGCCAAGATTCTGAGGCGGTCGCTTTTCTCGACTTTGGCCGCCTTCGATCAGGATATGAAGGCCTTGCTGTCAGGCCCGCTCAATCTGCCTACGGAACGCAGGCATCCGCTGGCGGCCTCGACGGCCTATCGACGCGCGAAAGGCGACAGCTTCCTGGAGCAGCTGAGGGACGTGTTGAAGTGTGAGATTCCTGCCCGGTTTCGTAGTCTCTTCTTCCTTCCTGTTTCTGGAGGGAAGGAAGTAGGAACTGAGAAGCAGCAGCAGCAGCAACCTAGAGCTGCCTCCTCACTCAGCACTGGCAGTAGCGGTAGCGGTGGTCGCGGCGAGTTGCTGTCTGACGTTTGCCGACTTGGAATACATGAGCGGCGGCGTGGAGGTATATTTGGATATTCCTTTTAGATACGACTGTAACATTAGTGTGTTACACACGGAGCGAGTAAACTCACGGGAATTCCCTGTACGTATGCGATGGAGCATAGGGAGGCCAGTGAATTCACCGTGAGTTTGAAACTCACCGACGTGTGAACACGTGAGAAAAATTTTGCGCTTGGGGAGCAAGTGAGAATGCTCTACACAAGAAATAGAACTCAAATTCAAACTCATCGTCGAATTCACCGTGAGTTTACTCACCACGTGTGTAGCCCACTATTGTTTGCCGATTGTATTGCATATCATTGTACTGTTGTCTTTCTTTCTAGTAGTACTGTACACCTACTATGTTCTAGATGTGTAATGTTCCGTAGATAGCCCCACGGGGCTATACATACAAATGGTAAGCGCCGATTAGGGAGCTACTAGTATACACAAGTGGGTTATACATGATAGGGGCTATACACGGAACATTTCAGTACATACGTACGTACGGTTGGCCACTTATTACGGGCATGTCACACTTTTACCCTTAGCTGGTGGTATCACTTGTCCATTTGGATTGTTTTACCAATAAAGATTCTTGTTGTTTGCAGGTGGGGTCGTACGACGCAGACCGACCGGGGAGGGCGTACCGTGGACGTCGACCGCCGGATTCGGGACGCCGGAGATCAGGTGCGCTGCGTGTGCGGCATCTACGAGGAGGACGGGCTGATGCTGTGCTGCGACCGCTGCCTGTACTGGCAGCACGCGGACTGTCTGCTTAAACCGCCGGCGGCAGAAGCGGACTACGTTTGCGCGTTTTGCACGGGACGGCACGGACGCAGCGACTGCCCGCGATGTGGTCCAAAGACCGCAACCGAAGGAACGATTGGAGGGATGCGAGTACTATCGAGCGTTAATTGGAGGAGGAGGGAGGTCGACGAATGCAGCTGAGGGTTAACGAGTGCGTCTACGTGGAGATACTCAATGACGAAGAGCATAGAGATGTCCTTAGGCGCCTGAGTGACGCTTGCAATGAAGGAGGGGGGAGGGGAGGAGAAAAAGGAAGGAGAAGAAAGGAATAAAGAAGATGTTGGAGAAAAAGAAGCAGGAGGAGGGAGAATGAGAGCAGTTTGGTGGAAGGAGGAGGGATGCTGGTGAGGAGGAAAGTCTAAGGATGACGAT
>JASAMW010002220.1:0-15302 GCA_030247985.1 Epsilonema sp. ZAB3_2 | reverse complement strand
TGTAGCGTAGCAGGAAGTTCACTACCAGAAGTATTACAGTTTCACATCGAGTTCGAGGACGTCTTTCTTCAAAATGTACTTTTGTGTGGTGCAGAATATGAAAGCCAGTAACTTTACTAACCTTCAAGAAAGGTGCATTGCTGCGTAAATTGCGCCGTACCTAACTGACGTCAACGACCCCGCCCCCCCGCAGGCACCGATCCAAACGATCCAAAATAAAAATTACTTGGTGCAACGCCTGGCACTCTGCCAAGCAAGCCCACACTTGGCTTGCCCAAACGTGACAAACGAAAGACAGTTTTGAATGTATAGAGGAACTTGGGAGTGCTACACACCGGGCGGGGAATCATCGACCAACTCGATCGCGACAACGCAACTGGTCCATAGACCTTCCATTAGGAGATGCAGATCCACAATAACAACACTAGTACCACAACGCACGCCTGATCGAAAAGAAAGTTCAAAAGGGTTCCGCACTTTTTATTAGAAAAACATATCCCCCTTTCTTTCAGTTCCGCCCTCGTTTTTCGACCACAATAGGAAAAGGAAAAGGCGGGGGCAATCGTGCGGAAATCTTAAACCATCCGGTGCCATTTTTTATCAACACACCCCGCTTCCGTCCGTCATTGTTGTCAACAAGTTGCAGAACTTGGGACAAGTTGCAGAACTTGGGACATGACAACAGTACGAGAATTGTCACTTGTTGTCATATTTCGTTTCCGTACGCAACAGGTTGACAACAAAGTCGACAACAGTTCCGTATTTGTTGACAATCATGACCGGAAGATGCGGTATGTGTTAACCCGTGTGTCACTCTATGACAAAGGCAGACCAAGAAAAAGAAAAGAAACAGCGACTACCAAAAAGTTCTGTCATCTTGCAATCAAAATTTTATTTGTTAAAATTGCCCAAGCTCTCCCACTGACTGGCACATTTCACGATAGGTGCTTGCTTTCGCTATTGCTTGCCAGTATGCAGGACTGTGCTGTGCATGCACCGTCGTATAGGATTGGATACGGTTGTCAAAAATATACACTTTACTGTACATGGGATGGACACGGGGACGGACCACATCGTCGTTTCTGATATACAACGGATAAGGCTCTGAGCGATGACTTGTCGTGAGTGGCGGGGGGCGAATACCACCGGTTGATCTACTTCTGGCGGATGTTACTATAATCCAGAGTTAGAAAATAAATTTATGGATGCATGCGGGCGGGAAGGAATCCCTTTCATCCTAGACGAAAATGAGACTTCCTACGCTGCGGTAGGTAAACATAAAAAAAGGAATACCGACTCCCCTCCCCGAGGCTCACAGGCTGGAGGACTGGGGGCAATTCCGAATTCGTACCGCCGAAACAATGAACGTCTGCTAATCTTTCCAGCGTAGCTTAACCAGTACCGACTAATAAATGCTTGTTTTACACACAGTAGGCCTATAGCAGATTAGTCGTTCGTTCAGATTTACCCCGCGCCTCGTTTTGATTGGATTGGATATCATCGAGCGAAATCAAACCACTTTCAAATGCCTATCGAAGTGATCGCAAAAAGACGATAATTTACGGTCAATTTTCACTGAGATTTTTTTCGCTGGAAGTGTGGGCTGACTGCGTTGAATGAGCATATTATGTAAATAAGTGTGGATCTGGATATCTGTCATTCCTCCGATGATATGTCCGATCGCTGCCCTCGACGTTCAGTCAACGGATGATTGCCCGCTGTTTGATACACTTGTGTACGTGGCGAGGGCGACGGGTTTTGCGTGTACGTGCAGTATGTTATAGCACCGTACTTAACGGGGCGGCTCCGTTTTATCGATACGGGCAACCGAAAAAAACGCGAATGAATCGCCGAGCGGGAGGGATAAGAAAAGATGATGTAGTATGTACACAACATACTGAATGTAGGTATGTATACTTCGTACGTATGTAACGTACTGCTTGCAGTCCGAAAAGTATCCCGTTTCGCTTCAGAAAATAATACTATTCGCTACTTGCGATATGATTCCTGAGTGGTGGCAAGGCGACCCAGAGTCATGACTACAGCCGAAACATCAAAGTCCACGAGTTCACCCCGATTCCAGGCATTGAATAAACGAAACAATTCTTCGTCATTGGTCTCTGAACAGGTGACTTTTGACGTTTCGGTTGGTCGTGACTTTAGGGCCACCTCGCCATCGCCATGGAATAATAACGCAACTAGCGAATACGCATCTTTTTCTGTTCTGATAAGTAGATGCCTAGTGGGATCAGAGTCATTTTAGTGCTCTGGTTTTCTTTGACCGCGACAGAGTCACATAGTCAGTAGTGCGCGCTATTACGTACAAGTACTGTACGGTGTACATCTCCGTACATACTAGCTCTATGTAATGTAGGTAGGTACATTATGTACATATGGAACGACTGACCACTGCTGAACTTGATAGATGAATGCGTTGATGGTGAGTAGATGAGTCGCGAAGTTTGTCAATAAAAATTCAGTGTTGGTTGGCTTTAGCGCCCGCGCGCTTCTTCAGTAGCTTTTGCAGCTCAGCCTAGAGTTGAGCTGTCTGTACTCGTTTTATTGGGATTTCTTTTTTTGGCGTTGCTGCTACATACGTACAGTATGTAGTTTAGTTATGTACGTTTGTGTAGCACTGCAGGTGTTGTCTGCCTACTATGTCCAATAACAAAGCGGCAAAGTTGACGAGAGGTATGACAACAAAAAGTTCGACCTCACGCTTGGGCTTTTGAATTATTGCCTTGGACTGTGTAGAGGCAGCCAGATCCCAGCTCCAGCTGCAGCAACGCTACGTAGTACCTACCTCCGCCTTATTTCACAACAATTTTCTGTCTGAATCTGGAATGTGCTGACGACCCCTATTGGCTTTTGTTGTGCATCGTCTGCATAGATCTCCTATTGGTGATTTTGAACAGCCGAAAGCGGAGTCAGATTTCGTTTGAAGACCAACGTCCAATAACGGGGAAAGTTCGGGTTGCTCGACTCGTCCCTTGTTGGAATGGCGGACCGCGATGAGGCCTTTTGGAGTCTCAAGATTTGGGCATATGGCCAGGATCTACTCGGCTCTTGAGAACGGTAATCATGCAAAACGAAAGGTGTACACGTACGTACAGTTGGGTCTTGTGGGGTCAACCGGGCCAAGGGGGTAAACGCCTGGCTAGCTAGCTCCTAGTACACACCGAAGGCTACTCTGTACCGGCAGTACAGCTCATTTGAAAGAGGAGAGTTCAAAGGAAGTAATCGACTGATATGCAGCCCTAAACCAAGGTGGACGGCTTTACCGTTTACCCCACCCACAGTTCCCTAACTCTTCGATTCGTGCATGTTCAGAAGTTGCGTCTCAATGCGGGTTCAAAAGCGGTGGTGGACGATACGAGTTGCAGTGGAGTTATGACCCGGCGACAGCTCTGGTCAACTTCCAGCTGGACGCCGAGCAACCGCCCGGAACTTCGGAGTTCTGGACAGGATTGGGAGTTGGTGAAGACATGGGAACCTACCTACTATGCACTACGTACGACACAGCCTACCGTATGGTGCATACGTGCAAAAAATATATTGGGCCTTATGCCTTACCCCAATAATTATATTATTTTTTTGTCGCACGTACAGGTGTACATACCTTTGTAAAGTATGAACGGAACAGTATAAACAAACAGGCCATATGTATGTACAGTCGGGTCACTGTGGGTTCGCTATGGAACTCACTCAAGTCGTATAAATTGCGGTAATACAGGGTGTCCCATAATAAACTCCGGGGCTTTCCGCGGTAATAACTCTCGAGCTAAAGCTCAGATTTCAATGCGGTTTTTTGCATTATGTATGTAGCCAAGGCTTCAACTTAGATGCAGGCAAAAATTTCATGATTCTAGTTCAATTAGAACTGGTTCAAAACAGCTACATTCTCTAGCCCTAAATTTCTATGGGCTTTTCCCACCAATAAGCAAATTTCGACACATTTTCTGGCATGGTTACTATCAACCCCTGCCAATTTTGCTCTAAGTGGCTCATAGCAATCCACATGGCAAGAGAACTTGACGTTTGGACGTCAATTCAAAGTCTGGAAGCGTAAATACAAATTTGAGTTATCTTAAAACCGCAATTCTACAGTACTGAGGGAAAAACTGCAAAAAACGGGATCACAATTTTGAAGGCCAATAAAACCATAATCAATGAAGCTAGGCAGATGAAATTTTGCAAGTATCTAAGTTGAAGCCTTGGCTACAAAATAGAAAAAACCGCATTAAAATCTGAGCTTTAACTCGAGAGTTATAAGCGCGGAAACCCCCGGAGTTTATTATGGGACACTCTGTATATCACAAATGCGGACTTCTATCCATCCGTTGGTTCTTTGTGTATACTCAGCCTGTTCTGCAGAAGTCCTACACGTACACGTGCAAACTACGTACGCAAGACGACTTGCACTTGAGTTCCATAGCGAATTTCTCTGGCCAGCGCCAGAACAAAACGGCATGTTTATGGTTTTGTTGTAGCGCGACGCGGATTTCACGGTGATCATGGTGACGTCGGGCGGGCAGGTGAGCGTGCGCGACATGTTCCTGCAGAGCGACACCTACACGCGCCCCTACGCAGACCGCGTGTCCAATCTGCGCGGCGTGTCCAGCTACTTCTCGGGCGGGCGCCTCACGGCCAAGTTCTCGCGGCCGCTGGACAACAACGGGGACGCGGCGGGCGAGGACAAGTCGCTGCGCGAGTGCCCCATGTTCCAGTTGCCGATCGCCGGCGGCCGCGTGGCCAGCGGCCGCATGCAGATGCACATCGCGCGGCCCAAACGCGTCCGCGTCTGCGACATTCCCATCAAGTGCGCGCAGAGCGGCCCCGGCACCGGGTTCACGCTCAGTCCGCCGCCAGCCGCAAGCGGCGACCGCACCGATCAGCAAGGCTCTATCGTGATAGCTCAACCGGTTCTACCGCCTCCAACCACCAACTCGAACACTGGCAACAGCAACGGTGGTAATAATTTCGGCCTGCGAAGCCAGAAACTGTTGGTGAACAGCGGCGCGGAAGAAGCGTCGAACCTGCACGCGCGCAGCAGCGGAGGCTTCGACAGCTTCGACACTGACTCTGGCAACCCTGGATGCACATTCCAGGAACAGGGCTACCGAGTCTCCTGGACCCACGATCCCTCCAGTGGACAGGTGGAGTTCGACCTCTCCGCACCCATGCAACCCGGCGACTTCTGGACCGGAATTGGATTCGGCAAAGACATGGTGCGCCTTTAGGCAGGCCGGGCCATGACCTACGTTTCGAATAAGTTTCATGCCTTGTTCCGTTCACGTCTACTGTTACTGAAAACTGTATACAGTACATACGTTGTAGGTAGGTATACATACTGTACGTACGTATGTAAGTACTGTACGTAAGTAGGTACAGGTACGTTACGTATAGTTATGTATAAGTATAGTAATATGCCATGTATTGAAGGTACATAACACCGCGGCTAATACGGTATCGCAGTTTTTCTCTCATATTGCAGGAAGAAGGAGACTTCATTATCGTTGGCTACGTAAACGAGCGTATCGAACTAACTGACAGGTACGCGTAAAAAAAATTGATAGATTCTAGGTATTATCTGCTGGCCCGAGTTTACCAATACGTACCATAGGTAATCGGCCTTTTTAAAGGGGAACTTTTTGCGGAAAATTTGGGGTAAGCCTGCATGCTTCATTAGATAGAGCATAAAAAGTGCTTTAAAACGCACCAAGTCCCATCTAGTGGTGGGCCCGGTACATTTACCGGGTACTTTTTACCGTAGCTCTAAGTCCGTAAGCTTACGGCTTAAGGTAAAATATTTCCGTATTTTACCGCTTTTACCTTTAGGCTGAGGGGGGTATACCTGAGGTAAAAATTCCGGTACCTGTTTTCCGTTCTCTCGTTTACCCGGTAAAAATCCTATCGTATGTGGGTCTTTGTTGAAGAATTGTCTGTGTAGACCCCTCGTGGTGTTGAATCTCAGACGTGTAAGAATGTATGTCAACCTCGACATCTCTCCTGTAACTATGATGTGTGTTGTCGCTGTGGTGTGGTTGGGTCAGTTTTTTGGCTCTTGCAATTCGTATCATCAATTTTTAAAACTTTGTCGTTGTGTTCCGATTTAATTCTATCTTATTTGGTAAAAATAGCGTTTGTAAAAATGAGCGGCTATCCGGTATTGAGTTTGTCCTCTCCTTCATGCAGACTGGGGAACCGCCTCCCCCCACCACCCCCCCCGCAGCCTCTGCTATTCTCTATTTCCTACTCCCTCCTCTTGGTGTTCACACCCGCGTGCTCTCGATCCCCCCTGGATCTCCCACTTTAAACTGTTAGGAGCGACCCTTCTCCCGGGCGGCCTATAGAGTGTTTTACTCGGAAGGTTTTAATAATCCCTCCCACTCCTGTTGCAGACCTACTTGGGGGGTACGTACATAACATAACCCATTCTCCTTGTGTTCTACCTTTTGTTGTATAATTCTTACCTTCATGGAACCAACTTTCGAGTACCATAAACATGATTATCCATGTAAATTTATCACGCCTTTTATCCCCCTTCTCTCTCTCAAAATTTTACCATCTCTTAATCTCTTTCTACTCGCTGACCACCCTGCTCCCTTGAATCTTTCAGGTAACACTTGGTTGTAATGGTTATCCTATGCCTGTTCCCTTCAAGATCAGTGTTCTGCCTTAACTCAAACGAATAGGGATGGCTATGTGGATACCGCACTGCATTTTTCCCGTAAGCCAGTAAAAATACCGCCACCAAATTCTTACCACTGGTAAATGGTAAATATACCGCCTTCAATTTTTTTACCTGGTAAAACGGTAAACTAGACATTTTTACCTGGTATAATGGTAATATGTATCGTCGTATGTACTGTAATTCGGAAAGTTTCATACAATTCGTACAAAAAAGTTTGTTGAAAAATTGACTGATACAATTTTGCATGGTGGAGCCAACAAATGTAACTCCACCCCGAACCACACAACACCTTTGTATCTGTCCAAGACAACATGGTGACTTCCCATTGTGCCTACATCCTGAAGCCGCGATTGAGTAGATTACATGGACGTATGTATGTTCGAGGTTTCGACAAACATAAGCATTCTTCTTTTTACAAGAACGCGGCTTCTGAGTATTCAATTCAATCAATCCTCAGTATATACCTATGTACTCACGTATGTTTACCTAGGCTAGGGCAATCTAATCAATGGCTTCAAATGCATTCTGTACCTATACATTCGCTATAAATGTGCGCATGCAAAATTCTTTGCGTTCATACATATTGACCCACCTCCTGTCGAAAATTAATGGATTTTTACCGGGTAACACTATAAGAGTAACGGTAAAACAGTACCGCGGTATAATTTTTTACGGCTCAGGTATACCCCCTGGCTCAGCCGGTAAAGTAAACGGTAAAAATACCGGATTACCTGGTAACGTGCTTACGGCATCTTTTTGAGCGGTACCTGGTAAAATACCCGTAATGTACCGGCCCGCTATGACTGTGCGTTTTAACACTTTTTATGCTCTATCTATGAACATGAGCTTACCCCAAATTTTCCGCAAAAGTTCCCCTTAAAAGGCGATTGGTACGTATTGGTAATGGGGGTAATCCAATCTATAATTTTTTTACGCGTACCTTCAGTTAGTTCGATACGCTCGTTTACGTAGCACGATATGATCTCCTTCTTCCTGCAATTGGGAAACTGCGATAGTATACCGCGGTGTTATGTACCTTCATCATGGCATATTACTATACTTATACATACTATACGTAACGTACCTGTACCTACTCGTACATACTTACATACGTACGTACAGTATGTATCCTACCTACAACGTATGTACTGTATACAGTTTCATAATTGAACGGACAAGGCATGAAACGAAGTAGCCGGTAAACCTCGATCCAACGTCCACCGGGGCTCCTAAAGGGACTGCCTTGGAGTCTGTCCGTTGACGCTTCTCCGCGCCGCTGTCACCAACAGTTCTGGCTCGCAGGCGAAATTATACCCCGGTGGCAGGGAGTGGTGGTGGAGGCGGTAGAACCGGTTGAGCACGAAGAGCCTTGCTGGGTGCGGGCTTGCGGCTGGCGGCGGACAGCGCGGTGGGGGCCGCTGCGCGTGATGGGAATGTCGAGACGCGGACGCGTGGGCCGCGCGATGTATCTGCATGCGGCCGCTGGCCGCGGCCGCCGGCGATCGGAATGGAACATGGGGCACTCGCGCAGCGACTTGTCGGGCGCCGGGAGGGGCGAGACGGCGGAGGCGCCCGCCGAGAAGAGCGGAGGCGCAGATTGGAACGCGGTGCGAGGGGCGCGTGAGGGCGCTCTGAGGAACATGTCGCGCACGCTCGGGGTAATGATCCGGAAATCCGCGTCGCGCTACAACAAAACCATAAACATGCCGTTTTGTCTGGCGCGGAGAGAACGCATGGAACTCAAGTGCAGTCGTTGCGACGGGGTGCGAGGACTCTGAAAGGCTGAGTATAAAAAGAAAAGGATGGATAGAAGCGATTTGTGAATACAGAGTGTCCCATAAAAACTCCGGGGTTTCCGCGCTATACTCTCGAGTAAAGCTCATATTTTATTGCGGTTTTTTCTATTTTGTAGCCAAGGCTTCAACTTAGATACCTGCAAAATTTCATCTGCCTAGCTTCATTGGTTATGGTTTTATTGGCCTTCAAAGTTGTGATCCCGTTTTTTGCAGTTTTTCCCTCAGTACTGTAGAATTGCGGTTTTAAGATAACTCAAATTTGTATTTACGCTTCCAGACTTTGAATTGACGTCCAAACGTCAAGTTCTCTTGCCATGTGGATTGCTATGAGCCACTTAGAGCAAAATTGGCAGGGGTTGATAGTAACCATGCCAGAAAATGTGTCGAAATTTGCTTATTGGGGGGAAAAGCCCATAGAAATTGGGGCTAGAGAATGTAGCTGTTTTGAACCAGTTCTAATTGAACTAGAATCATGAAATTTTGCCTGCATCTAAGTTGAAGCCTTGGCTACATACATAATGCAAAAAACCGCATTGAAATCTGAGCTTTAGCTCGAGAGTTATTACCGCGGAAAGCCCCGGAGTTTATTATGGGACACCCTGTATTACCGCAATTTATACGACTTGAGTGAGTTCCATAGCGAACCCACAGTGACCCGACTGTACATACATATGGCCTGTTTGTTTATACTGTTCCGTTCATACTTTACAAAGGTATGTACACCTGTACGTGCGACAAAAAAATAATATAATTATTGGGGTAAGGCATAAGGCCCAATATATTTTTTGCACGTATGCACCATACGGTAGGTTGTGTCGTACGTAGTGCATACGGTAGGTAGGTTACCATGTCTTCACCAACTCCCAATCCTGTCCAGAACTCCGAAGTTCCGGGCGGTTGCTCGGCGTCCAGCTGGAAGTTGACCAGAGCTGTCGCCGGGTCATAACTCCACTGCAACTCGTATCGTCCACCACCGCTTTTGAACCCGCATTGAGACGCAACTTCTGAACATGCACGAATCGAAGAGTTAGGGAACTGTGGGCGTGGGGTAAACGGTAAAGCCGTCCACCTTGGTTTCAGGGCTGCATATCAGTCGATTACTTCCTTTGAACTCTCCTCTTTCAAATGAGCTGTACTGCCGGTACAGAGTAGCCTTCGGTGTAGTACTAGGAAGCTAGCTAGCCAGGCGTTTACCCCCTTGGCCCGGTTTACCCCACAAGACCCAACTGTACGTACGTGTACACCTTTCGTTTTGCATGATTACCTGTTCTCAAGAAGCCCAGTAGTATTCCTGGCCATAATGCCCAAATCTTGAGACTGCCAAAAGGCCTCATCGCGGTCCCTGCACATTCCAACAAGGGACGAGTCGAGGCAACCCGAACTTTCCCCGTTATTGGACGTTGGTCTTCAAACGAAATCTGACTCCGCTTTCGGCTGTTCAAAATCACCAATAGGAGATCTATGCAGACGATGCACAACAAAAGCCAATAGGGGTCGTCAGCACATTCCAAGATTCAGACAGAAAATTGTTGTGAAATAAGGCGGAGGTAGGTACTACGTAGCGTTGCTGCAGCTGGAGCTGGGATCTGGCTGCCTCTACACAGTCCAAGGCAATAATTCAAAAGCCCAAGCGTGAGGTCGAACTTTTTGTTGTCATACCTCTCGTCAACTTTGCCGCTTTGTTATTGGACATAGTAGGCAGACAACACCTGCAGTGCTACACAAACGTACATAACTAAACTACATACTGTACGTATGTAGCAGCAACGGCTAGAAAAAGAAATCCCAATAAAACGAGTACAGACAGCTCAACTCTAGGCTGAGCTGCAAAAGCTACTGAAGAAGCGCGCGGGCGCTAAAGCCAACCAACACTGAATTTTTATTGACAAACTTCGCGACTCATCTACTCACCATCAACGCATTCATCTATCAAGTTCAGCAGTGGTCAGTCGTTCCATATGTACATAATGTACCTACCTACATTACATAGAGCTAGTATGTACGGAGATGTACACCGTACAGTACTTGTACGTAATAGCGCGCACTACTGACTATGTGACTCTGTCGCGGTCAAAGAAACCAAGAGAGCACTAAAATGACTCTGATCCCACTAGGCATCTACTTATCAGAACAGAAAAAGATGCGTATTCGCTAGTTGCGTTATTATTCCATGGCGATGGCGAGGTGGCCCTAAAGTCACGACCAACCGAAACGTCAAAAGTCACCTGTTCAGAGACCAATGACGAAGAATTGTTTCGTTTATTCAATGCCTGGAATCGGGGTGAACTCGTGGACTTTGATGTTTCGGCTGTAGTCATGACTCTGGGTCGCCTTGCCACCACTCAGGAATCATATCGCAAGTAGCGAATAGTATTATTTTCTGAAGCGAAACGGGGATACTTTTCGGACTGCAAGCAGTACGTTACATACGTACGAAGTATACATACCTACATTCAGTATGTTGTGTACATACTACATCATCTTTTCTTATCCCTCCCGCTCGGCGATTCATTCGCGTTTTTTTCGTTGCCCGTATCGATAAAACGGAGCCGCCCCGTTAAGTGCACAGTACTATAACATACTGCACGTACACGCAAAACCCGTCGCCCTCGCCACGTACACAAGTGTATCAAACAGCGGGCAATCATCCGTTGACTGAACGTCGAGGGCAGCGATCGGACATATCATCGGAGGAATGACAGATATCCAGATCCACAATTATTTACATAATATGCTCATTCAACGCAGTCAGCCCACACTTCCAGCGAAAAAAATCTCAGTGAAAAGTGACCGTAAATTATCGTCTTTTTGCGATCACTTCGATAGGCATTTGAAAGTGGTTTGATTTCGCTGCGATGATATCCAATCCAATCAAAACGAGGCGCGGGGTAAATCTGAACGAACGACTAATCTGCTATAGGCCTACTGTGTGTAAAACAAGCATTTATTAGTCGGTACTGGTTAAGCTACGCTGGAAAGATTAGCAGACGTTCATTGTTTCGGCGGTACGAATTCGGAATTGCCCCCAGTCCTCCAGCCTGTGAGCCTCGGGGAGGGGAGTCGGTATTCCTTTTTTTATGTTTACCTACCGCAGCGTAGGAAGTCTCATTTTCGTCTAGGATGAAAGGGATTCCTTCCCGCCCGCATGCATCCATAAATTTATTTTCTAACACTGGATTATAGTAACATCCGACAGAAGTAGATCAACCGGTGGTATTCGCCCCGCCACTCACGACAAGTCATCGCTCGAGAGCCTTATCCGTTGTATATCAGAAACGACGATGTGGTCCGTCCCCGTGTCCATCCCATGTACAGTAAAGTGTATATTTTTGACAACCGTATCCAATCCTATACGACGGTGCATGCACAGCACAGTCCTGCATATTGGCAAGCAATAGCGAAAGCAAGCACCTATCGTGAAATGTGCCAGTCAGTGGGAGAGCTTGGGCGATTTTAACAAATAAAATTTTGATTGCAAGATGACAGAACTTTTTGGTAGTCGCTGTTTCTTTTCTTTTTCTTGGTCTGCCTTTGTCATAGAGTGACACACGGGTTAACACATACCGCATCTTCCGGTCATGATTGTCAACAAATACGGAACTGTTGTCGACTTTGTTGTCAACCTGTTGCGTACGGAAACGAAATATGACAACAAGTGACAATTCTCGTACTGTTGTCATGTCCCAAGTTCTGCAACTTGTCCCAAGTTCTGCAACTTGTTGACAACAATGACGGACGGAAGCGGGGTGTGTTAATAAAAATGGCACCGGATGGTTTAAGATTTCCGCACGATTGCCCCCGCCTTTTCCTTTCCTATTGTGGTCGAAAAACGAGGGCGGAACCGAAAGAAAGGGGGATATGTTTTTCTAATAAAAAGTGCGGGAACCCTTTTGAACTTTCTTTCGATCAGGCGTGCGTTGTGCGTACTAGTGTTGTTATTGTGGATCTGCATTCCTAATGGAAGGTCTATGGACCAGTTGCGTTGTCGCGATCGAGTTGGTCGATGATTCCCGCCCGGTGTGTAGCACTCCCAAGTTCCTCTATACATTCAAAACTGTCTTTCGTTTGTCACGTTTGGGCAAGCCAAGTGTGGCTTGCTTGGCAGAGTGCCAGGCGTTGCACCAAGTAATTTTTATTTTGGATCGTTTGGATCGGTGCCTGCGGGGGGCGGGGTCGTTGACGTCAGTTAGGTACGGCGCAATTTACGCAGCAATGCACCTTTCTGAAGGTTAGTAAAGTTACTGGCTTTCATATTCTGCACCACACAAAAGTACATCTTGAAGAAAGACGTCTCGAACTCGATGTGAAACTGTAGTACTTCTGGTAGTGAACTTCCTGCTACGCTACACATGCACCTGGGTAAATTTACCCGGGTAAGTACTGAAAAACTGGGCAGACTTTTTACCCAGATGACCTTCGTGCTGATAGGTTCACTAAGAAATGTCGAAATAATTCTATCCTTCTCTTGCTTCACTGAGTTCTAAATCTTTGCCACAAGTTTGGAAAATTCAAAGCCCAAGCTCTGTATCGACCACGGGAGGATTCGAACCGCGCTCGGTCGCCTCGGTGCATGCGCGCTTCGATAAAAACGCAAAAAGGGTTTAGGCTGGCGAACCAACCCCCACGCAACCGTTGCGCAGTTCTGGCCGAGCACGTACAGTGGGTGGCGTACCACCGCAAGCTCCGTGGGGACGTTTTAAGACCGGAACCCCAAACCGGCCATCCTCCAATAGGAGTCTTTAACTTAGAGCTTGCGAGGACCTAACCAGGATCCATTTCGCCGCCGGGGCAGCAAGCGAAAAATGGACAAAACCCGGCTAAGTTGCGGGAAATCAATGCGCCGGCTGCGTTTGGCATTTTTTTCCATTGCATCAGAAACTGGTGCTAAAGTGCAGTTGTGTCTGTCGCCCTGCCTGCCTTATTCCTCGCGCATTATTTTACCAAAAATGACGTCAACATTATTATTATGTTTTGGATTGACGTCTCACTTCAGGATGTCCGGGAACCCTTTGTTTCATTTTTCCAACTTGGAATTAGATTGTCCATGGTAGATAAATGCAGAGGTGCGCTAAGCTTACTGTTGACCGACAGCACAATCAAGAGCAAAACTGAACAGTACACCGATGATGAAGCGGGTGGGTTTGATTTCCACAACTCGGATCCTGACCGTTAACTCCACTACCACTGCGCCAGAGATATTAGTTCTCTTTTAAAAGAAGGACGAAGTCGGATTATTGAGTGTTGCTGTTGCACGAAGAATAAAAAGGATTCGTACAGTACCGCAGAAAGTGTGGCATCTTTGCTGAGTGCAGCGCCCTCCATGAAATTCTGACAAAATACTTACATCCCCCCTCCGCATAGACACACCGAAAATAAACGGGCGCTGTCTATGCGCCGCGTGCAAAGTGCGGCGCGCGCGCGTAGACAGTTGCGAAATGCGCGCCAAATTCTAGTCCGCTTCTTTCACAACTGTCTACGCGCGCGCGCCGCACTAGCACGCGGCGCATAGACAGCGCCCGGATTTTTTCGGTGTGTCTATGCGGAGGGGGATGTAAGTATTTTCTCAGGATTTGAGGGCTGGATGCGTCTTTTTCTTATGCGAAAATGCATAATTAGGATACTGTGGGGTAAACCCGGACACCTTACTATCTCAGCAACCATCATACCGATTGAGACAAGTATTCTACCATAATCGATTCCTCGAACTCTCCTCTTTCAAATGAGCTACAATGTTCCTCATTTGCTGAAGCGGCAAGTTCAGAACAGCTAAGGTGTCCGGGTTTACCCGCGTGTCCGGGTGTATCCCACAGTGACAGTTATTTCACAAACCTGTACCAGGTCCAGGTCCAGGTCCAGGTCCAAGATGGGATAGGCTTAGGCTTAGGTATGGACTTAGGCTAAGGCTAGGCTATAGTAATTAATCAATCAATCATTAATCATTAATCATAAAAATCATTAATCATTAATGCATTAATTATTAATCATTAATCAAGTTGCTTAGGCTTAGCAATGGACATAGGCTTAGGCTTAGGCTTAGCTATGGACATAGGCTTAGGCTTAAAAATGAACATAGGCTTAGCATTAGCAATGGGCATTAGCTTAGGCTTTGCAACGGACATAATCTTAGAGCCTAAGCCTAAGCCTAAGCCTAAGCCTAAGCCTAAGTACAAAGTTTAGCTGTATGCAGTGGCGTATGTTCTGCTTGTTCACTGCTCACTTGTCAGCATCCTCCGCCGTTCTCCTTTTCTGTTGGCTTGCTTTCATTCATACAACAGCAGCTGTACCTACTGTACGTAGTTTGACGTTCCTATGTTTTGTGCATACGTAGAGCCTAAGCCTTAGCCTAAGCCTAAGCCTAAGCCTAAGCCTAAGTACAAAGTTTAGCTGTATGCAGTGGCGTATGTTCTGCTTGTTCACTGCTTACTTGTCAGCATCCTCCGCCGTTCTCCTTTTCTGTTGGCTTGCTTTCATTCATACAACAGCAGCTGTACCTACTGTACGTAGTTTGACGTTCCTATGTTTTGTGCATACGTAGAGCCTAAGCCTAAGCCTAAGCCTAAGCCTAAGCCTAAGTACAAAGTTTAGCTGTATGCAGTGGCGTATGTTCTGCTTGTTCACTGCTCACTTGTCAGCATCCTCCGCCGTTCTCCTTTTCTGTTGGCTTGCTTTCATTCATACAACAGCAGCTGTACCTACTGTACGTAGTTTGACGTTCCTATGTTTTGTGCATACGTAGAGCCTAAGCCTAAGCCTAAGCCTAAGCCTAAGCCTAAGTACAAAGTTTAGCTGTATGCAGTGGCGTATGTTCTGCT
>JASAMW010002219.1:0-11708 GCA_030247985.1 Epsilonema sp. ZAB3_2 | reverse complement strand
AGTACTGTACGTTCGTAAGGAAATCGTATCAAGAATTCGTACATTCGTTCAGTGGGTTTACGTATCAAGTCGTAGGTATTGAGTGCTACAAGCGGTTTTTTTATTCAAATCGCCATTCTTCGCAGAATTATACCTGCTTTTCGAACGAAATTTTTACTTTTATTCATTGCCCTGAAGGCAAGCCTAACTTTTGCATTGGCTTATTTGACCAGGTTAAGTTTTTTCCTAACAATTTTTTAGTTTTATTCATTGGCCTGCAAGGCGCTTTTAGGCCTGACTTTTGTTTGCGGCTTCTTTGACCAGGTTCAGTTTTTCCTATCAATTTTCTACTTTTATTCATTGCCCTGAAGGCTCTTTTAGGCCTGACTTTTGTATTGGCTTCTTTGACCAGGTTCAGTTTTTCCCTTATATCAATTTTTTTACTTTTATTCTGCCCTGAAGGCGCTTTTAGGCCTGACTTTTGTATTGGCTTCTTTGACCAGGTTAAGTTTTTTCCTAACAATTTTTTAGTTTTATTCATTGGCCTGCAAGGCGCTTTTAGGCCTGACTTTTGTTTGCGGCTTCTTTGACCAGGTTCAGTTTTTCCTATCAATTTTCTACTTTTATTCATTGCCCTGAAGGCTCTTTTAGGCCTGACTTTTGTATTGGCTTCATTGACCAGGTTCAGTTTTTCCCTTATATCAATTTTTTTACTTTTATTCTGCCCTGAAGGCGCTTTTAGGCCTGACTTTTGTATTGGCTTCTTTGACCAGGTTAAGTTTTTTCCTAACAATTTTTTAGTTTTATTCATTGGCCTGCAAGGCGCTTTTAGGCCTGACTTTTGTTTGCGGCTTCTTTGACCAGGTTCAGTTTTTCCTATCAATTTTCTACTTTTATTCATTGCCCTGAAGGCTCTTTTAGGCCTGACTTTTGTATTGGCTTCTTTGACCAGGTTCAGTTTTTCCCTTATATCAATTTTTTTACTTTTATTCTGCCCTGAAGGCGCTTTTAGGCCTGACTTTTGTATTGGCTTCTTTGACCAGGTTAAGTTTTTTCCTAACAATTTTTTAGTTTTATTCATTGGCCTGCAAGGCGCTTTTAGGCCTGACTTTTGTTTGCGGCTTCTTTGACCAGGTTCAGTTTTTCCTATCAATTTTCTACTTTTATTCATTGCCCTGAAGACTCTTTTAGGCCTGACTTTTGTATTGGCTTCTTTGACCAGGTTCAGTTTTTCCCTTATATCAATTTTTTTACTTTTATTCTGCCCTGAAGGCGCTTTTAGGCCTGACTTTTGTATTGGCTTCTTTGACCAGGTTCAGCTTTTTCCTATCATTTTTTACTTTTATTCATTGCCCTGAAGGCGCTTTTAGGCCTGACTTTTGTTTGCGGCTTCTTTGACCAGGTTCAGTTTTTCCTATCAATTTTCTACTTTTATTCATTGCCCTGAAGGCTCTTTTAGGCCTGACTTTTGTATTGGCTTCTTTGACCAGGTTCAGTTTTTCCCTTATATCAATTTTTTTACTTTTATTCTTTGCCCTGAAGGCGCTTTTAGGCCTGACTTTTGTATTGGCTTCTTTGACCAGGTTCAGCTTTTTCCTATCATTTTTTACTTTTATTCATTGCCCTGAAGGCGCTTTTAGGCCTGATTTTTGTATTGGCTTCTTTGACCAGGTTTGGCTTTCCTATCAATTTTTTACTTTTATTCATTGGCCTGGAATGGAAGGCGGTTTTAGGCCTGTTTTCACAGCTGCCCACGTGCGCGCGCCGTACTTTGCAAGTGGCGCGTACTATACTGCCTGCGTTTTTTCAAACTGTCCACTTGTAATGCAAAGGGATATAGTAATACTAGTAATCTAAACCACTTGTCCACCGACAACTTCGGTTAATATAAAATATCTTTCTCATAAATAAAAGCTTCTCCGAGGGGCCTCCAAGTTCCCCACGGGAACTTGCCTTACGCACAAAACAAACAACAAAATCCTTAAAACACACAACTACCACACTAAAACCTTCTCCGAGGGGCACACAAGTTCCCCATGGGAAGTTGCCTTACGCATACATCCACACATAGACCACACCACACTCGATATCACATTACATAATCAAACATAACAACAATCAAATCACAGAAGCACTTAAATTCTTACTTTCATACATACCACATTATAATCATGAAACCAACAACCCCTATCATAATATCACCTACCAACACCAAAGACATAACCAAATTCTCAAACAAGTAAGAACTTTCAATACAAACATGATAAACACTCCACATAGACAATAAAAACAACCATCACTTTTACAGAGGCTTGTTTGCAGTACTCTTGATATTGTACTACTCTGTGTGTATTATGTTAGCTGGCGCAGTGGATCGAAGATAAGCGCAAGATTGCCTCGGATGAATCGTACAAGGACGGCGCGAATTTGGAACGGAAATTACAGAAGCACGAGGCGTTTGAAGCAGAATTGCGGGCGAACACAGACCGATTGGACGCTCTCAACACTGTATGTAGGCCCTCTTTTTATCATTTTCCGCTCTGAGCATGGTTTTGAGATTGGTACCATGGGGTAAATTCGGCCAAAGTACCTTTGAACTACTAGTTTGATGAACATAGTAGCTCATTTGAAAGAGGAGAGTTCAAGGAATCGATTGATCTCATATTTTTCAGCCCGTATAGTGAAGGTGATGAACATACGACTGCTGATGTCAAATTAGACGTGATCAGACCATCACGTCAGATCTGAGATGGAATAGGAAGGGAAGTTGTCTACCGCTACCGGTGTGCGGTCGAACACAAAGCCTCCAACTGACAAACTTGAGGTTTCGCCCCAATAGTCAGTGGTGCGCTTCAGACGTGAACTTTGAATTCGCTCCGAATTCGGAGCCCCGACTATGCTTCAACATGTAAATCCTCCGAGTTTGCTCCGAACTCGCTCCGTTTTTCCAAACGCACGTGTGAACTTCCGAGTTTGAAACTCGGAGACGTGTGAACCACCGAGTTTAGCTCCGAACTCGGAGGCTTCTCGGAGGTAATTAGAAAAACAAAGAAACTGCGCAGAAAATTTACGACGCGGCGCGTGAGCCTCCGCAAAGTGATAAAAGCTGCTCGGCGTTGCTTTCTCTTCTTGTGAACGACAGAAAAGAAGCGCGCCGTGTTTATTCGGAGCAAAAACGTTTACGTGTGAACAACCGAATTATGCTCCGAATTCGCTCCGTATTCGGAGGCTTCTCGGAGCAAACTCGGAGCACGTCTGAAGCGCACCAGTCCAGTGTAATTTTACGGCTTTTGGAGTCGGTCGGTGTTTACCCAGAATGAAAGGTTGGTGCAGGATTCGTTGGACAAGAGCAGACACAAAGAGTTTTTCATCGCTTATTGTGTCAATTTGAGTTGAAGGTCCTGAATAGCGTAATAATTCACCCCCGAATTCCTTCCGTGTTTGTCTGTAGGAAGGAGAAGACCTGATCCGTTCCGGTCACTTCGCGGCGCCGGACGTTCAGTCGATTCTGGACGGACTGAATAGCCAGTGGTCATCGTTGGCCAAGAAAACGGAGGACAAGGGACGCAAGCTGAGACAGGCCTGTGATCAGAAGAGTCTTAATCGCACGCTGGATGACGCCCACGTGAAATTGGATGAGATGGAGGTACGTGTGTGTACATAACCCATACCGCGACCTGGCGTCATTGTTGGCAAGAAATTGTTGTCCGTTTATATATTGGTGTTGTTGGTTTGTTGTCGGTTTGTTGATAACGGACAACAAACAGACAACTCCCATATAAAAACGGACAGCAATCGAACAACAAACAGCTGAACGACTTGTTGCCAACAATGACGCCAGGTCACGGCATGTGTTAACCCATACCGAAAATTGTCATCTCAGGAAGTCGACCAGCGCCGATAGAAAAAGTTGTGCGGACTTTAGAGACTTACTGATGGCGGGCGCGACTTATCTGAGATAATAATAATGTTCGGGATTAGTTAACCCTCTGCGTACGTTGTCGTTTGTCCCAATAAATTTGTGTGCCGAGGAGCGTATGCACCTTACTCGATTGGTAGTTCAGCGTGTTACGGCGCCTAAAGCTACATGTTTCTTTCCAAGCATTTTGCATTGTGGTAAAACTTTTACAATTATGTGCCACTTTTATAAGTACTTTCGGCTCACAAATCTCGCTGGGCCGGACGTCAACATTCGCTCGCTAAGGGTTTTAGTTCGTTACGTATTCTAATTCTCAACTCTTCATACGTAACCAACGGTCGTGCTGCATGTACGGTGCATGCGTATGCTTTCTATAGGCAGCCCTGGCTTCCACGGACCTGGGTTCAGATTTGCGCGGTGTTCGAGATCTGATAGGAAAGCATGGACAGCTCGAAAGGGACATGGATGACTATAACAAGCGAATCAAAGACGTGGTGGCCAGGGGAGAGCAAATGGCGCAGGATGGACATTTTGATTCCAAGAGAATCTTGGCCAATGTACAGGACTTTACGAAAAGGTACGCGAAAACGAGAGAAAAGTAGTAAGGTACTCTGGGGTAAGACCGGACTTGGGGAAATTATGGACGCCTTATTATCTTTCCTAAGCGGTGAGTGTAGTAGTGCGAGTACGTACGTACGTACGTACACAATTCAATACCACAGGGCAATATACTATTTTATTAGTACTCGACCAAGCTGTATTTTAGGATTGCTTTTGAACAAGGTTGTCCGCTTTTATCCCATAGTACCCTACTTTTTCGGTCTGAAAAAAATTAAAAATATAAACAAAGTAAATTATGTTTGTTCGCGGTTAGAATAAGAGGAGAAAAAGTGTGACGAGCGCACCAGGACTCGAACCTGGAATCTTCTGATCCGTAGTCAGACGCGTTATCCATTGCGCCATGCGCCCGGTTGAGTGTAGGCGTCAAAACTCGCCATAAGTAGGCGAGCGCGGCGACTGCCTTTTGCTCGCCGGCTATTTCTATCACAGTTGGCGAGTGCAAAACAAAACAGGTTTTCATTCTGTTATCAGTATTGTATGGTCTTATCACACTCAAAGTTCACATTCGTTCTCACTCAATAGTGGCGCAATATCCAAAGGATACCTTTTTCGATTCAATCCTTTGAGCTTTGAAGAATTTGTTGCTTTCTGCAAAATTTGAGCTTGTGTAGGCCAAAGTGAACATTTTTGTGGGTAATTATCCCGTCAATACAATTCCCAGAAATGGATTGCTGTATTTTCCGGGAACGGTATCAATAGGCCTATTTCACCGCTACACCGCAAAAAGAATAAGTGGATCGGAGATCGGATGAGTCACTCCTAGGGAAGTTTGATGTTTCAACTGACATTGAGTGTACGCGCAATAATATGCGCAAACAAATAACAGAAAACACAAAACTCTGTCTTGTCTATCCACCATATGCAGTAAGGGAATTGGGTTGGTCGATGCTGACCCCGCGGCATTTAGTGAAAGTTTGGATCGGTGTCTGCGCGGTCGTCGATGTCATTTTGTTGACAATTCCTCCTTTCGTCATTTTGTTGACAATTCCTCCTTTCTCTCGCTCCTTTTCAGCTCCCAGATGATTGAACAAGGTCGACGACCGCGCAGACACCGACCCAAACTTTCACTAAATGCCGCGGGGTCAGCATCGACCAACCCAATTCCCTTACTGCATATGGTGGATAGTCTGGCCAATAGCAGTTGGCACCTGGACTCAAGGCGAGTTGCGTAGTTTGCATGTACTTCTGCTAAATAGGAGTACACGAAGCGTGGACAGAAATCCGCATTTGTAAATCTATTTTACGCAACGCGCCTTGAGTCCAAGTGCCAACTGCTATTGGCCAGACTATAGACGAGACCTTTTTTGGAGCTGTGTGATAGTAGCGCTATAGTCAAACGGCGATAAAGCTAGACCATAATTCATACTCCGTATTTTATACCGGTCGTAGCCCCAAATGTATGGCCATGGACACTGGTCTAGTCTGGAATGACCTTTCAGGGCTATAGATACCATACCTATTCGCAAATTATGCACCCCGAGAATTTTTTACGCCCCAAATTTGGGCGGCTAGGGGCGCAAATTTTTCACCTGACTTTTCGCAACTGATTGCATGGTCGCACGCAAGTTCTTACCCTATGCATAGCCCAATATGGGACATCTCGATTTATGCGTAGTTCCATGTGGGGTACCGTATTTTTTGGGTGTATAGCAGCCCCTGGGACTATGCAAAAATTGAGAGGTCTGATAGGGTGTTATTCACCAGGCTTTTGCCCAGTGAGAAATGCTCAAAACGCAAAACAAAACTTGGAAGTTCAAACTCACCGTGTGTTCACTCAACGTGAGTTTACCACGTGTGTAAGCTAGTATCTACAGGGTGTCTCACGTAGACCTCCCTAACGACCCAGCCTTATAACTTCCGTAATACAGTAAGTATCAAGCTGAAATTTTGTCCCCAGAAACCCAAGAAAATAGGAAACTTTGTGGCAAACTTTGAGCCAGATAGGTCCACTTGGGACGAAATTACGAGCTTGCAAACTTGCGACCCCGTTTTTCAACATTTTGAAATCAATGGTGCCACTATTGACCGCAACAGCTCCTTGAACGCTGTTATGGGCTGTACATCGCTTGTATTTTGAATTCTTTGTGCTCCGGACCGTGATGACGTTCAGCCATTGTTGTTCCACCATATTACCATGTTGGATGAGCTGCTTGACCATGCTGAGCAGAAGATTCTAATCTCAAAACCATGCCGGCATGCCCAGTGCGGAAAATGATAAAAACAGGGTCCAAAATTTCCAAGCCTGTAATTTCGTTAGCTATGGGCCTATTTGGCTCAAATTTTGTCACACAGTTTCCTATTTTCTTGGGTTTCTGGGGACAAAATTTCAGCTTGATATCTGTTGTAGTACGGAAGTTATAAGGCTGGATCGTTAGGGAGGTCTACGTGAGACACCCTGTATCTACCTACAGTACGTAGGCCTACCAGCCTATGTGTGTGTTTGCAGATTCGATTCGCTGCAAGGGCCGGCGGCTGGGCGGAGGGCGCAGTTGGAGGAGAGTCGGAAGCGGCACCAGTTCATCTTCGACGTGGATTGCGAACTGCAGTGGGTGGCGGAGAAGAGACCCGGCGCCGCCTCCCCCGACTGCGGAACCTCGCTCACCGACGCCACCAACCTGCACAAGAAACATCAGGTTATAGATGGGCTACTCCATTAGTTGCATCTCAAATATATAATTGGGCTAGGGGAAGAATGGAGCACACAGTGTAAGCGAAGGAAGCAATCACTGGCTCATATTCGCCCAATTATAATGGGTACTCACCGACGCCACCAATCTGCATAAGAAACATCAGGTTATAGGGTAGGGTGGGGTAAACCCGGACACCGAAGCTATTCTGAACTTGCCGGCTTCAGCAAATGATGAACATGGTAGCTCATTTGAAAGAAGAGAGTTCAAGGAATCGATTGGTAGAAGACTTGTCTCAATCGGTCGTATGGTTGCTGAGATATGCTAGATGTCCGGGTTTACCCCCGTGTCCGGGTTTACCCAATAGTACCCTACTCCATTGATTAGTTGCATCGAGGTTGCGGGGTGTCAGTGGGGCGCTTCAGACGTGCTCCGAGTTTGCGCCGAGCGAGTTCGCTCCGACTTTGGAAAGACTTCGTTTTGAACCGAAACGAACGTCAATTACTCGTACGCCACCGAATTTCAACTTGGTTGTTCACACGCACGTTTGGAAATACGGAGCGAGTTCGGGGCGAACTCGGAGATTTTACATGTTGAAGCACAGTCAGGGCAGCGAATTCGGAGTTCACGTCTGAAGCGACAAGCGATCAATAATTTTTACGCAAAACGAATTTGGAACACCCGCAACGCAACCTAACCAGCCAATGGACTCTGGTTGAGGAGGCTTAGGCTTAGGCTTAGGCTTAGGCTTAGGCTTAGGCTTAAGCTTAGGCTTAGGCTTAGGCTTAGGCTTAGGCTTAGGCTTAGGCTTAGGCTTAGGAATCCGGTATGACATTTCGTACTTGGATGATTACATTCTGAAACATCGAATTGTCGAGTTGACAAATTTTGCGACGTCCGTGCTGGCTCATTCACATTATTGATCCGAATACGGATGTACTGTAATGTTTCGTGTATTGCCCCCTCGAATATAGCCCCCCTCGTATATAGCCCCCCTAATCGGTGCCTATCGTCATTTGTACTCGTATATAGCCCCATATCAGAGACTGCAATTTAAAAACGACGAAAACGAAGGTTTTTACAGCTGAAAGCAGCGTTTTCGACGTGTTTCTAGCCATAGCAGTTGATGGCAAATCATTTGGGACAGTTTGGGATACATTTTGTTTTTTACCTCTCTTGACCACCCCTTCAGACATGGCCGATCATAGCCCAAAATGATAATTTTTGCGCAAGAAATAGCGCATGCTTTTTTGCTTGTTTTATATCACTTTAGCTTGAAAACATGCAAAATAAACCCGAAAAACGAGTTCAGGAAGTCAAAAAACCTTACTTTGGTCACTAATGCAAAATGCCCTTTTATATAGCCCCCCTTTTGTATAGCCCCCTCTCGAATAGCCCCCCTAATCGGGGCTTACCGATCATATAGCCCCAGGGGGCTATACACGAAACATTACAGTACTTTTTATGCTTCTGGGTCTATACATATGTAGGTACTTAGTATGATGGATTTTCCTTTTTTTTCAGAAATTGGAAGCAGAAGTGACGGGCCATCAGCCGATTATCGATCAGACACTGGCCAAAGGCACGGAGTTGGTGGACGCTGGTCATTTCGCCTCGAAAGAGATCAAGGAAAAGGCGAAGGAGCTGAAGGGGGCCTGGAAGGAACTGGGAGATCTCATCGCACAGAGAAGGGCCGCCTTGGATTTGGCGCTGAAGGGGCAGCAGGTATATGTTGTTGAGGTCAAAAGCAGGTGTTTTAGGGCCGAAACATCAAGGGAACGAGTTCACTAGCCTGCTCTCCTGCAACGCAGTAACGAACAAATTCGTCGTCCTTGGGTGAACTTGGAACTTTGATGTTTCGCCTAGTTGCATAACTGCAAGGGTTGGATGCGACAAGCGTTGATCTTGCGTGCGATCACCCTCGACGACAACTGAACTCGAATGAGAATACCCTTCCCGTAGGGTAGAGTGTAGCTGTAGGTACGTGGAGGAGAGTAGAGTAGAGGCTACTTTTCTGAAATGTTCTCTTCCTTTCAGTACTTGTTCGATGCTGCGGAGATGGAGGCGTGGATGTCGGAGAAGCGCTCCCTGTTGAATAACGAGGACTACGGGGCGGACGAGGACGCGGCGAGCAAACTGCTCAAAAGACACAAGGCGCTGACCGAAGACGTGAAAGCACACAGGTACTACGTGTATAGGGGTAAACCCGTCCATGAGAAAATCCGGCCACCTATAGTCTGGCCAGCAAAAGTTGGCAGTGGGACTATTTGAGTGTTACGTTGTTTACAGAAGCTCGTTTTGCGATCGCTAACAGAAGGCGAGGACTCCTATGTATTCTTTCTCAAGGTGTTCATGGCTGTTTTCGTGTTTTGTTTCGCGTGCCACGGACTCCTGCAGAATGTAGGTTAGTAAACAATTGTCAGGAGTACCTACATGACATTTTCTTCTTTCCTTTTTCTCGGTGCTCCGCCCGTCGTCGGTGCAATGTGCGCACCTGAAGAAAAAAGTAGCGGGACTGCGTTGTAAATAACGCAATACTCAAATAGTCCATGACAACTCCTATTGGCCAGGCTATTCACCATATGCAATAAGAGCCAGTGCTTGGTGGCAAGGCGACCCCTCTGAATTAACCTTGATTTTCAGTTCACTTTTGATCGGTTGTCGACGCGAAGTCGGCGCGGTCGTCTTTCTTGCTCGTTTGTTTCTTTCCGTGCCGACATTCGCGTCGACTACCGATCAAAAGTTGCACTGAAACTCAAAGTTTAGTTCAGAGGGGTCCCCTCGCGACCAAGCACGGCTCTTATTGCATATGGTGAATACGAATAGAGGTTGGTATCTATCTACACCATCTGTTGCAGAGGTCTGATGGATGCGCTGGAGTCGCACTGCGCGGATCTGTTGGCGCAGGAGCATCCCAATTCGCCCTCGCTTCAGGCCAAACAGGAGGAGCTGGAGGCGGAGTTCGCCGCCCTCCAATCAGCGGCGGAGCGACGCAGGCTCCACCTGACGGACGCCGTCTCACTCTTCCAGTACCTGAGAGAGAGTCACGAGCTGGAGGCATGGATCAACGACCAGCTCCAGGTGGCCATGAGCGAGGAGTTCGGACAGGACTACGAACATCTCATGGTATGTTGAAAATAAATAATTGGGCTTAGCGGAAGAATCGATAACACAGTGTAAACGAAAGGAACCATCCCTGGTGCAGATTCGCCCCAATTATTTATTTGGTTTCGTAATACTCAAGTAATTGGGTATCCAAATAATTGGATATTTCAAACTCCCCTAAGCATTGTAGGCCTGTATATTTTTAATGATACATGATACCTTTTGTACGTACCTCTCTAGTAGCGATACCGATAGTTTGAACTTTGTAAAGTTGTCCTAATGTTTCAAATGCAATTCATCTGTGACGCTCTGCTTCACGTTACACAATAAAATAAACACCGTCACACCACGGTACGCAAGTAGCGGTAAAATCGAAGATTGAGAAAACAGGCAAGACTAAAACCTTACCTTACTTAGCAATTTGCATCATGTATACTGACACGAAGAAAAGGTGATCCGATGTGCCAAGAAGAACTCCGGCTGCTCCGATACGCTAAAAGAGCACTGTACAGTAACCAGCACGATAAATACTCCGTGGAAATCCGTACCTGTGTATTTACTATTCGGTAGTTGTGGATTTGATTGTGTTGCGATGGGCAGCCAACTTGTACACGGTAAAGAATTATTATCAACCAGAACACAGACCGGCCGTCTGACGTACAACAAACTATGAACACTGATTATCGGCAAGTGACTACGGCACGAAAACATATCAGGAACTCAGGAACATATTACAAAGGGCGCGCGTTTGAATTAGTGTCACTACATTAGTAATCAACAACCCGTACGGTATTATATAAAGGGACACATTACTCGTGTCACCCTCCCTCCCCTAGGGGGGAGGGGGGTGATCCCTCCACTATGACAAGAATAAAGCTCAACATCCTACCCCGAAATACATTAGTACAACAAAAAGCACTGTCGTAAACCACACAGTGTACATACCCGATACACGTAACGGCAGAAGACTGGTAGTACCTGAGCAAGCGTCTCAAAACCCGTACGTATTGTATATAGCCTACCTGATTGCTTACACGTAAATAAAATGGAGGCATGGCCTACCATAAGAGATGTAACAGGAGCCCCGGCTCCAGCTCCGGCACCCTGAAAAATGTCGCCCTGTTACATCTCTACGTAAGATGACCAGAATGATATAAAAAAACACAATACTCATACTGAAGAGGTGTGGATGTGTATGACCGTTCCGCCACCTGCTCCCAGACCACCGCGGCCGCGGCCGCCGCGGCCGCCCCGTCCTCCGCGACCGCGCGAATCTCCCTTCCGGCCGTCTTTGCAGAACGTGGTGGGGAGGGCGCTTCCCTTCTCTGGACAGTCGAATTTTTTATGGCCAGTTCTTCCGCACCTAAAGCACGTGATTTCTAGAGCTCTCACGGGTACCCGGACCCGGAACCCGGACCCGGAAAAACCCGGCTTTTTTTGTGTTATTTTTTTTGGCG